>CABFOQ010027294.1:0-25822 GCA_900660455.1 Gephyroberyx darwinii | reverse complement strand
TTGGGCTCTGGGGGAAGCTCCGGAGGCGGGTAGCCACTGGCCACCAGGACCTCCGAGGCACACATGAGGCAGACGCTGTGCTGGCATGGCAGGATCACGGGCTGCTTCACGATCTCCTTACACACTGGGCAATGCAGTTCACGCTCCATGCTCTTCATGTTAGACTGTGAGAGGCAAGGTGCAGGTTGGTGGGTTAGCATATTATCACTTGCAGAGAAGATGATAAGTTGAGTATCCAAGGGTTACCAAGCTAGCATCGGGGCGTAAGACTAAAACTTAAAATGCAATTCCCGATATTGCAAAAGGCAAGCAATATCGATGTGTAAGCAATTAGCCGTGAGAGGAAAGTAAGATCAGAGAAAAATAACACATGCAGGGGTATCCAAGAGGTGTATTCATAGAGAGAGGTGACAGACGAAAGGATGAAAAACGGGGAGTTTAAAAAGAGGGCAGAATATGGCCAAATACGAAGCTGACAGGACAGCCAGACAGGCCATCAGGGGGCGCCGCTCTTATTAAATATGAACACAGAACCCAGGATGAATTATTCAATCGCTGCACACTGTGCATCCATGTGGATAAATCACAGCTTCCCATATGAACATGAGCTCTCTGGTCATGGCCACATAGGAGCACTGCTGTGTGCACTGACACCGTCCACGAATCAGCCTGGTTGCTATGCTGCTTCTACTCAGTCCAAAATGCAATCACTTTATTCATCGAGCGTTCAAAGACGTACCGACAGCTTCCATAGCATCACAGCACATACTGACACATTGACACACATCTAGAATGGCCACTAACGAAAAGGCCGCCTTGCCATCTTCATCATGATGAATGAGATGGTCAAAGGGGCCCGGGGAAAGATCCCAATGAGTTCCAGTCTCCATTTTCCTGGAATGTGTGATAATTATGGAGCCGGATTTTGTGTTCATCCCAAGAACTGCAATTGTATCCGATTGTTGCACAGTATATTAAGTTTCTGAGCTGCTAAACAGGCGGTTTTCAGCTAGCCGGGTCGGTCTCTTTTGCCTCTGCAGATGCCCTTGACAGAGGGCTTCTGCACAAACTGTTGACCCGTGCAACTGTTGCAGTGTTACTGTTATTTCATCTACGTCACTGACACTGTGAGTTAACTTCAAAATCAGGGCAACACAGACAGACTGGCTGACTTTGCTGCAAAGGGGAATTTGGGATTTCATCTGTATTATGGGCTGTGACACCAGGAGTGTGTCTATCACAAATGCACCATAAAAGTGTTGCATTATCTAAAATTGCAGTGAGTCTACATTTTTTCATCGGAGAGAATCTTGCCTGCTGGAGAGAAAGAGGAACATGTATGACCGCAAGATCAGAAGCACACACACGCGCACACGCACACACACGCACACACACACACACACACACACACACACACTCACACACACAATTCAATCAGCTGGATTATACAGAAAACCACTTAACACACCCAAGTTGATAGAATGCCCCCAAGCAGGGAGAAGAATGGCCATGCTGTGAATGACATTCTTCCCTGAGATTTGAGCAACCAACCAATCATAGAACGGAGATGAAAAGTAGGTTGATCTTTACATGGTCATTTACAATAAAAAAAAATTTTTAAAAAGCATCTGTCACTTTCCCAGTTGTGACACAGAATTAAGTATGTGTGGAGCACTAGGACAAAAAATAAACAACCCTATATAAAATCATTCAATTAGTGTAATTCAAGAATTCCCCCAGTCTCCCTCAATCTCTGTGTCATTCCCCAATGTCAACTCCGGCCTATCCTCTTTCTCTAGTAAATTAGCCTGTCGCAATTTCAGGAGAGAAATTCCGACGTGCACAGCTAATTACATCCCTGCTGTTTCTTCTCAAATCTCAAATGGTTATCGCGCATTGCTGTGGCCGGCGTGGTGAGCGGGACAGGCGTTGCGACAGCGCATCCTTACCTTCACCTGGAACCTAGGCGCCATGACAGTGGACTACGTGCACATTTCCAGCATAAAGAGAATGATGCTCCTTGAAGAGAGGGGAGGGGTTTCAGGGGAAGGGCGGCAATATGTGGGCCACAGAGGCAAGTTATAAAGTGACTGATCTACGAATCGAAATTATGACAAGATGGTGTATTTCTCCGGACTGTTGCCAGTGCGATACGGGCTGTAGCCAACACACGTGGCGTGTCTTAATTCTTGCAGAGCTCTAGTTATAGTCAGTGTGTTAGCGTTACAGCGGGCGATGCTATACGTGCAGCCTTGCAGTACTTTTTTTCTTCTCAGCTTCAGCAGCCGAAGGTCCTGGTGCTCCTGCATCTGGTCTCCATGGAAACGAAGAGCCCAGAAAAACGCCTCAGTTTACCACAGCATCCGCCCCTTTACGTTCCAGATTCAGTGAAATGAACCTACAACTGCGCGATGTTTTTTTTTTTATTATTAAAATGCAATTTAAACAAAAAATACCCAGTCTCGCCTCGAAGGCCAGCCATGTCTTGAATTTAATCCAATTCAGAATACGCATTTCGCCAACCTCAGCCTGACCCAACACGTTTTAATATTTAGGCTCGGAGACATCTCACACAGACTGTCAAAGACATCAAAACGTATAGAAGCCGTTCCTAAAGAGAAGACCTGGCTTAGGCTATATGGTATAGGCGGGATAAATATGTATATTCCGTTTAAGGTACAATGTATTTCATTTAAATTCAGTATGCTGTAGACTGAATGCAATAAAGTCAAACACGCCTATCTGTCAAGAATGGCAGGTTTCTGCAAGCTCTATTCAAAATAGACAAATAAGGCGATGTAACGGAAAAACACAGAGACCAGACATCCAGTGACAACACAAACACAAACGCTGAGGATTTCTACTCACACTGATACGAACCAAAGCATCCATCGTTGATGTGGCCGTTTTCAAATCCAACTCTGCCATTTTAATTGAGATAGAACCCACTGTTATATCCTCTGGATATAAACCACAATGTAATCAGGCCATGGCACATATGGTACATATTAGCTCCAATATGTGCAACGTTTGGCCTTCTGGCCAACAGCAAATTATGCGATCTTTTGCGTAATGAACGTGTAGAAGGCAGCCAGTGGGCATTTTACGCACTAAAATTAAGAGTCTGAACAATATCTGTTATATATCAAAGAACAAATAAAGGTCTAAATCTGATACAAACGGCAATGAAAACATCCACGCAGGTTAAAATGCCGGCAGATGCTAGTGGCTTTCTTCCTCGCCCAGACATCCCTCCCCCCACCCTTCCCTGCCCGCACCGAAGCGTACCTTCAAATTATGGCACATAGCTGTCAGGATATTCCCGTTAAAGGCAATGCACAATGGCGCTGGAAGGCAGGAATCTGTTTGATTCCTCTGTTGAAGAACAAGTGGTGGATCCCTAATCGATGCGTTGTTTCCCAAAGCATAGGAAGACCATTTTGTCTGTTTAACCTACACGATGAAAAAAATTACATGGGTAGCTAATTCTACCATGTGGGAAAAAATATTAACCCATACACAGGATCTGCTATATCCGATCTAACCCTTGGGCTACAGTATTTTGCGTGACCGCCTATAGTTAAAAGAGGGAACCACATCCCCTACTCACTTCTGCTATCATATCATATCATATCATATCATAGATATGATGTTTGTCCATTCTATTCTAACACAGTTGTGATGCCAAGTGAATCTCAACTGAACTCAAAGGTGCTTTTAGGGATGGAATCAGAAGTAAATATTGCCAAAGCAAAGTCAACAAATACAAATTCAAATGTCAGTGGCCAAACTTGATCTTATGACAGTGACAATAGACAATAAATACACAATACATATGTCATCAAATAAGTAAAACAAACTATCGATTATCAATCAAAAGATTTCTATAAATACATAAAGTCTGCATTCTCAAACGGTGTTGGTCATGTTGTTTTTCATATTGTCAGTGGATTTCCTTTCTGAGACTTTGACAATCTGTCTTTTATGGACATGTCTTCATGTGCTTTTATACATTTGAATTCCTGTTTGGCCAGATAGAGGCAACCTATGGACCTTCCCACACAGTGGGAAGGTTATACCTAAGACCCTGACTCAAAGGTTCCATGTAGAACCCACAGTAAAGAACCCTCAAGGTTCTACAAAGAACCCTCATATGTTCTTAAGGTTCTAACAAGAACGTCTCATATTCTCGCAAATACTCATAGAAACTTCTGAAACTTCTTGTAACATCATTTTGCTGGGTCTAACCTCATATCATGTATAAACAGTATAAAGACATGAAAGGGTCTTAGCCTGAGTAGGAAAAGGATGTGCACATTATACTGTATTGTGAGTGTAGAATAAACTCAAATACTGTCCAACCAACCCCTGGAATGAGCCACCACTGGCTCTGGATGACCAAGTGACATTTCTACAAAAAGTAAAAAACAAATAATAGTTTAAATAAATAAATACTTCCTCTTTCAACACACAATTCTTGAAGAGTAATGCTATTGCAGAATGAATGTTTCTCCAGCTCCTAAGCTGCCTGAGAAAGTTGTCACTGTAAGGCCAACCCTCCTCCCTCACTAAGGTGTGTGGGTTGCCAAGTAATGTTCACATGTCACTAAGGAGCACGGTCATCGTTGAGCCCACCACAGCCTGTTCAGCTCCAAGAAACATCCTTGCAGGGTGAGTTGTTACACCCATGTGGGTAGACCGCTGGGTTCCTGAAAGTCCTGAACCCCACACAGAGCCCTGTGACAGTCGGTAGGCATTTGTTCTTTCAAAAGCTTCACAAACTCTTTGTTGTTCAGTTTCTGCTTTTCTGCAAAACCACCAGCAAAGTCCACAAATGTTTTCAGCTAGAGAGCTAGAGAGAAATAAATCCTAGGGCACCACTCAGGTAACTGAGTTTAATGAGCATGGGGAACGGCTACACTGACTAACAAACAACAAAAATGTAGGCAGCAGGACAAATCTCTTAAAGTACACATTCAGTGCTGTTTAGTGAACTCTGATTATTGGTTTAAATGTTCACTGCATGTTTATTTATATAAAAATACTAAAAAAAAAAAAAATTTTAAAAGCCAGGCAATAGAATAATAAATGAAGTGGATGCATCTGTGGTTAATGGTAACCTCTGTCAACCGCTGGTGACTATTCAAAGGAATTCAGCATTAGTTGCAATACCATATATGGGCCACAGGAGGGACTCCAACATAAGAGTAACAATGAGGAGGCAACGATAAGAATAATATATCCTTTATTTATATCACTTACCAAAATAGAGATACAACGAGATTTACAAGTTAAATAAATATTCTGAGCAATAAATACACAAGTGACCAATATAAATAGAAAGAAAAATAATAAAATACTAAAGGGCAAATGTAGAGAATAATTAAAACAAGAATAAATACAAAACACAGATGCCAATATTCCTCCAAGATAACTGGGCCATTATCATAAGTGTTGTAAATTATATTTTAGGCCTTAATCGAAATAATATGGGGAATTTATTGGATTGTATGCACTGGATTTTCCAATAGATCTCCAGATGTAAACTTTTTTCTGTTCAGACAGCACTCAGAAATTAGGGCCTCTACCCTATCCACCACCAGGATAGTACCAGGATACTATATCACAGCAATTAGAACTCCCTATAAGAATATTATAGTAATACTCTAGTGCAATAATTCACTATAAAATCACTATTGACCACCAGGAATGCCCATAGGAATATTTTATGGTAATTTAAATTTTATAGTGATTTTCGGTAGTGTAGCTACATCCAAATCCTTAAAATCTGTTGTGTTGTCACACAATCACTGATAGGCTTACAGTTAATGAGTTGTTCAATCTAACCCCAGTTATTTATTTTGCTCTGTGTTGTAAAATGTTTTGCTTTGTTCCCAAAGTTTAAATGATCAACTTTACCCAGCGATAACACTGACATCAATCAACATCAACGAGTTAATTGCATCTAGTTTCGTTATCATCAGGCTCTCTGTCAGATGACCAGACGTGTTGGACTCCAACTCAAAGAATAATGCATTACTCCTTATTCATTATGAAAAGTCATATTCTTACTTTATACTTCCTGAGATCAGCAGTTCATTACATTATTCGTTACATTCCGTTACCCCCTTGTGCTGCCTTCAAGTACCCTCGGAACTATCGAATTTATCCGTACGTGAACGCACGTGAATGAACCAACAAAGTGGTAACTCGAGAGGCGAGGTCTGACGTAATTTAATAGGCCCTAAGGTTAGCATTTCCGGAAGTTAGCATTGTCCAAAATCCATATGGAAAATATGAAAGGGATTTGCAAGAAATGGCATAAATAAAGGTTGCACTCCACAGACGATATTTTGTTCCATGAAATGAAATACATCAATTAACATCACCTTTGTGAATTTTTGTCCTTCAATCACTTGTTATATCACTTGTTGCTATTGCTAATATTTTGGGGAAAGGAACTACAACAGTCATTAGCTAGCTATCTAGCAGTTTGACATGATTAGCTAACAATAACAACTAATAACTATTCAATGCAACTCTAAGAAAATCTTAATAATTGGAATGTACACAACACTGATCGAGCTAAATGTGTAGACAAGCGGTAAAGGAGGTAAAAGGGAGTCACTCAATCTAGTCCACTCTCCCCAATGATTTTTTTATTTTATTTATTTTTTTATTTTTTAGCAAAAATCAATATAAAAAGCCACTAAAAGATAAAAACTCACAAAGGTGATGCTAGTGGTTGTATGTTAAGCCCTGGAACAAAACATAGTATGTCTTGTGTATATCTGTTCAACACAGCCCTTATTTTGGCCCTTATTTTGGCCCATTTCAAACCCATTCATATTTTCCATAGAGAATTTAGACTACTGGGAAGTGGGAAGTAGGAGTTTAGGAGGATCACTTGAACGTAGCATCACAGCCCTGAAACTAGCGGATACTTTCTCTTTTACCTTTTAAAATTGAGATAAGTCAACTAGCTCTCCTGTAAAAGATCAGGGGAAGCAAATTGCATCCAATGTTCTGTCGTGTGTTTTTGCTCGATAAAAAATCAAAGAAACGGCTATTTATTGGTTGGTAAATGTAGTGGGACTATTGTAATGGACATAAAAAATAGTTTTACTAGTCCTTGCTGGGAAAAGTAAAGTTAGGCCTGTTACTGTTACGTGATACGCTGTCCACTAACACCATAGGCTAGAGCCCAGTGATGAATCTCTATCACAATTTGACACAGCGCAGCAGCCAGGGCGGCGCCTCACTATAAAATCCCTGCAGCAGTTTTCCCCAACTTCTGAACATTCCCACCTCTCTTTAGCTGCCAGTCCTACACGGTAAGAATGAACATAATTGGTCTGTACGGTTCTTGCCTAACTGCTAGGGTTTTGTCAGGCTTATAGCAAACCCTAAAGCCCCTCCAGATCAGTAGTGTGGTATTGGTATTGGTATTGGTAGTAAAGTGTGGTTGGTTTGCGGATTAGTTACCACAGTTTTTTTTATCTGTTGAAAAAAAAAGTGTCAGTGCCAGTTATAGCTGTTCTGGGCGTTTTGTTTTGAATGCTGTCTTTTTCGTGTCATTTCGCTCGGGTTGTCTTTAGATAAAACTTTTTATGGGATCTTATAAAAGCACTATTGTATTGTTGAAACTAAAATACTGTAATTAGAAGGCTGTTACAGTAGGTCTTTATACTAATGCACCCAGTAAGGAAATTATACCTCTTTATTTCCTCAAGTCTTAACTCCTTTGACTCTGTTAATTACCTTCATTCTTAGATGTATTATTAACAGAGTAAAGTCCACATACAGGACCACCTGGATAGAGGGTGTGGCTCCCGTTGAAAGAGAGCTGACTGTGGACATGTACACAAGTGCACTCTGCTGAGCTGTTAGTGTAATCTCTTTATTTGCTGCTTCAAATCCCGGCCATTTTGAGCCACAGCACATTTTCCTCATTCATCTGAAATTTTCCATTCCCTCTCACACAAATGACACACCCTCTGATTTCTTCTCACTTCTCTTTTTCTCTTTTTCTGTTGCAACTTTACAGCACAGCTCTACGTGGAGAACGGTTTCAGCTTTGTGCTTTTTATCGTTTCATGTGTTATATTTCAGCCATGTTGCACTGCCAACTTTTTAACAGACCTTTTCTAACTGGGATTACTCAGCATTACTCATCAATAGGGCAGCGCCCAGGGGCAAAGCCTGGCTTCCCCTTCATTATCTCGCCTCCACCCACAATGCCATGCAGTTCTCCTCTTTCCAGGACAAAGTCTCTCCAGAATATCTTTATTTCAGAGGTCCTGCCAGAGTAAAGACAGACAAATAGTCCCATGACTCCTCTCACTAATAGAGCTAGGTCACAATGCAGGAGTTTTTTCAGGTCTTCCCTCCCTATAACGGATTGTTGATATTATGAATCCAGTGTTTCATGTACATGGCTGCCGTTTACTCTGGGAGGGGTCAGCATTGTGGGCTGCACACTTCCTATTGCCCCTTATTAAACTCCAGCAACTACCAAATCAATGTTCACATTCAACAAAGTCTGTAGTATTTAAACTCTTATTTCACTGTCTCTCAGCCCAACCAGTCAGCAGCCATGCCTTCAGAACTGGAGAATGCCATGCAGTCGATGATCACGGTGTTCCACCACTACGCCTCTAAGAACAAGCAAAGCGGCACGCTGAGCCGTAGCTTACTCAGAGAGCTGATGGAGAACGAGCTGTCCGGGTTCCTTCAGGTGAGGGGGGGGGGACAATACCTCATACACCGCTTTTTGAGATGTACACGTTAGGCATTTAGCAGATGTTCTTATCCAGAGCAGCTTATAGTAACTGCAACAATAGATAGCAGATAACAGATTTAGCTTGAATTCATGTTTCACCTTTAAAGTAAGTAGTAATCACAAGTAGTATGACCCAGAGAGTTACAATAAGGAAAATAAACATACAAATGTATCTTACCATTCATTAACCCTCACCCCTCAATATACAGTCCCAGAAGGACCCTGATGCAGTAGACAAGATCATGAAGGATCTGGATGCCAACCGTGATGGCCAGGTGGACTTTGAGGAGTTTGTCTCGCTCGTTGTTGGACTTTCCATTGCCTGTGAGCAGTGCTATCAGTTGCACATGAAGAAGGCGGGAAAGAAGTAAAAGGCAACAGATGAAGAAAGGAAAGAGAAAAAGCATTTCAATTTAGTAAAGATTGTACTATCCATTAAATACTCTCGACAATTTCAAACCCCCAAAAGTCCTGTCTTGTGGTTCCTGTGTGGATGAGTATAGGTACTGTATGTCTGTATACGTTTGTGTGTTTTTCTGCAATTGTTATTTTATATGAAAACAAATCCACCTCTGTGTTAATGTCTCCTGGAGTTTGCATAGGGTTTGCATGTCTCCCATGTTTTTGTGTGTGTATGAGATAAAGAGATGCCATACTCTACTACTGCACCTATGGTTATGGATGGTGATATGGACAAATATATGTTTTTAGAATAGACGACAACTTAAATTATAGTTTGTTGGTGGTACTAGACAAATGTGCCAGCCTCTATCAAACTGCACATGCATTTAGATAGATAGATAGATAGATAGATAGATAGATAGATAGATAGATAGATAGATAGATAGATAGATAGATAGTGCAGGGCAGTGAATTTAGCTGGTGGCTTTTGGTCAGCGTTATTTTCACATTCTGGCAACACTCAATCCACTGTGCCTGTGTCAGATCACTATGTGCTCCCTCAGCAGCTGTACCAGAGATCCTAGACGTGGTGAGGTAACTCCCACCTGTGTCATAAACACAGCCTCTCCCTATCCGCCTGATAAAGTCCCACTTATCACTGCTCTGAGGAATCCTCAGAATGTTCTGGCAGTGGACATCCAGCTGATGATGTTGCAACGCCAGCAGTCTGATTCACTAACCAAACGCTTGACTTCACACATGACTTCTGTTAAATGAATGGATTGCCTGTGCTATCTAGCACAATGTGGGGAATTCTGCCCATTTGGGTTTGATCATAAGTAACAAGCAAGTCAGCCCAGGACAATCTGAATAAGCATGAAGGGGCTGAGTCACGGGATACAGCGTATCAAAAGAGGATTTTCATATCGCTGTTTTCCACAAGGCCGTTTTTCATTGTTTTATGGTCTGGTGGGTGTTGGATAACAGAGAGAGGAAGAGAATAGACCACCCCTCCTATCCCTTGAATCCTTGGGCAGGGCCTAAGTTTGTGGCCTACCGATGTTACTAGTTACAAGGCAAACATGGAGGTTGCTAGGTTACAGCAGTGTGTGCATAGTTTGTGTTTAACTCTGGGTTTGCTGAGGACCACGCCCATGTGATCCACCCACTGTGGTGACTGTTTCTCCATCACTTCTTTGCGAAGTTGATGTGTTTTCTGTTTGAAAGGGAAATACCATCCAATTAAAGTATTCTTGAGTATTTAGGACAGTCCGATCAGTATCTGTGAACACAAATAACTCTCCCATAACAGGAATCTAATCTGTGAGGCCACACCAATGTACACTCTGGAGTTGCTCCGTTAATAGTGAAGACTTTGTGGACTGAACATGACTGAACATGAACCATGAACCCCATTAACCATGACTAATTGGTTATCTGCATGTTATGTGCAATCATATAATCTTCTTTCTATTGAACAATCCATTTGTAACAAGAAGGAAGTCGAAAGGCTGCAAACAACCGCTCTGACGGTATCGGTCTCTTTTCTACTCTGTTTTCCGTGTTCTTCTGCTTGGCCACTAGATGGCAGAAGAGTATAACATTAGTCATCATGTCGTACGCATGTAAAAATATAACTACTCCAGAGTTATTACTGCTGCCAATATATTGCAAATACCATCATAGTTGTGGACGTTAAAAGAAAGCAGCGTCCTTGGATACTTTCTCCCTTATTCGTTTCCAGATTTGAGTGAGTAAAATGAGGAGATTAGAGGTCAGGAAAAAAATTAAGGAGTGACTAATTTCTTCCGTACTGGGAGAGAGGAACTAGTAACCCCCTCTGATCTAAAATGTACAAAAACGCCTTAGATTTAGTTTCCATGGTAAATTAAACCAAAGAAGACACAAATGGTGACTTGATTTCTAGCTGCTGAACTGTAAATTCTGTTACGGCTGATTGAAGATATACTTAGAGACAAATCCCAGGGAACAGACAGCAGACTGTAAGAGTTAAGTGCCATTCAAAAACAATGGCGTGCCTCTACCATAAAGAAGAGGCAGACAAAGGCGTGAGCCAGGCAGACAACACACACACACACACACACACACAAAATGAGACACGTATCCTTACATTTTTGTGGTCATACAAAATAGTAGAGAACCTAACTCAAAGTGATATAAAAGACTATCATTCGCTCACGCAATACACACACACACACATAAGGTTGCCATGGTGGAGATTTTCATTTGTCTCTGATTGAGGATCCTGAAGTTTTTGACTCACCAGCTCAGGGCCATGAGTCACAACCTCCACCACAAACAGATCCAGAGGAAGAGAGGACCCACAGCACAGTCAGTGAGTCATGAGGGACTTTCTTTTCAAAACAGTGTTACAACGTGAATTTCAAATGATAAAACAAAAATGAATAAAAAACAATGACATACATAAACAATAATGACTGAAATGGCTGAATGAATACAATGAAAATAAAACAGACAAAGGGAACTTATATTTGAAATGACTGGTTATTTTCCTCAGGTAGCAGTAGACGTCCAGGCACTTGGGTCTTCAGCTCACCCAGGAAGAGCCTGCTTGAGGATCAAAACTTGAAGGGCTTGGATGCGTTGGTCTTATTCACTCAGGTGGAACTGAAGGAAGTTAACAAACCCAGCAGCAATGTATGCTAGTCTGCAGGCACTACTGTGAATGTATGTGTATGTGTGTGTGTGTGTGTGTGTGTGTGTGTATGTGTAGGCAGAGGGAAACATTCGTAGCTACTCTGCAGGAAACTCCAAGCTAATCAAATCAAATATTTATGGTACCAGTTATTGTCTGGGAAACCAATAAGCAACATAATATCTCTGACCCTTTCAATGCTTTGCACACAATGCGATTAAAAGTTGCTTTTTCAGACCGATACATGGACTGTTTAAGTTCTGGATGACTCTAATAAACAAGCGTGGCGAAGTACCAAACATCCGATTTCTCTGGAAAGAAAGTGAATTAAAGAAACAGCAGACTGCCATACTACCTCTCCCACAGTGTCTGCAGTGTTAATCACTGATTGCAAGTCTTGAGATCATAATGCAAGATATCAGTTTCTGATAAGTGATGCCAATTCACAAAATGGTGGTTAAGCATTTTGAAGTCAAATCATTTTCAAATGCAGCATCCATAATACTTATCAGGCTGTAAAACATTTTAGACATCAAGTGTAAATTGCATCAGATCAGGCTCTCTTGTTTATTGATGATCTATTCCACTGTCTGTGTCACTGTCTTGTAAAGTGACAATAGCAAACTCCAGTGTTCACCAACGGTTAAAGGAACGACAACGGAAGAGGGAAACTAAAGAGAGGCGTGTTTGTGGACGAAAGGAGCGTGATGGAGGGAGGGATGAAGGGTGTGGTTATGTATAAAACATTCATTACATGTGTTTTTCCATAACTATCTGCATTCCCTCTCTCCGACTCATCACCTCTAAGACCGACTTTTACTCTTTTACTCTCTTCCTTAAGTCCAGGAAATCAACCTTGGTGAGTAGAAAACTGCAATGTTGTGGATCTGGTTTCATTTACTGACTTCAGGAAATAGCAGGAAAACTTTTTCCCAGGTTAAACTCTTTTTAACTCTTGTGCAATTTTCAGTTTAATTTCAGTGAGCTTCATCATTCCATACCAAGAAGCTTAAATAAGGACACAATTAGTCTGTATTTTCTATGCATTGTTTATTGATGGATAATAAAGAATTATCTTCATTAACAAAGTCAAATATATGATACTTCAGTGTTTGCTGTTTGATTTGTGCTGAGCATGATTGAAAATGTCTTTCCTCTAGCACTTCTCATAATTGCTCATAATTAATGTGTCTCATTTTGCTGCGATGCCAATCATTTCCTCTACTTACCCAAGTCTCAACTGTGTACAAATCCCTTACCACAAATCCTACCACGCCCTAGGGTGGGATCACACCACGTGATTCAGAGTCTACTGTAACCTGTCCCTCAGGGGTGCATTGCAATTATTCAATGGAAGAAGTGTAGAAGGTATACAGCATCACCGGTGGGAGGTTATTCAGGTCTTAACTTGCATCTCTTCTTCTGTTGCATCTTGCTTCTATTGCATCTGTTCAGACTAGATTACCTGGAGACAAGAAGCTGTTGCCATAACAATCCCTTCTTGCGACATTCTGCAGATGGCTTGTGTTAGAGACTGGTGAGAGGGGTAGAGGGCTGAGACCAGTTAGGCCCTGGTGTAAACCCAGGGTTTATTTTTATCCAACTCCATGGAAAATTAAGGGAAAAACACTGGCAGACAAAAGCAATGATGTCAACAACTGCTTGCTGTTAAAGTACTCTAGGTGAATTCAACTGGTTTGCAATACGCTGAGCATTTTTGTCAAGGATTCGTCTTATTTGCCATTAAAATTACATGGCGTTTATTGTATATATATGAATTAGCCGTCACTAAACACAACTAGTCTTGTACAGAAAGAAACAATAGACCAATACTGACACAACGGTAGTCTCAAGGCTGCAGAAGTGGGCTTATGACTGGAATGTTGCTACTTTGAATCACAAGACCAGCTTTAAATGAGCAACGCTCACAAATTGACAACAGCTACCTTTAACTGCCAACTAACTCAGAAGAGCTGTTGGGTTGCCAGTTGTGCCAGACTGTGGTTGCACTGTTCATTCTAGAGCATGCCTGTTACCCCTCCTTCCCGTGCAAGTACTGCCCCCGAGGAAGTCAATTATTTTGTTCTTTGTTCCATATTGTTTTTTTCTCTCTGTCCCCTCTAACCAGCCATCATCATGTCTGACATCCAGAAAGCTATGGAGCTCCTCATCAGAGCCTTCCACAAGTACTCTGGGAAGGAGGGGGACAAGTACACCCTGAGTAAGCCAGAGCTGAAGGACCTGATTAAGAATGAACTGGGAGATATGCTGGGGGTGAGTGACCTCTGACCTCTTTCTAGGCCAGTCCTGCACAACCACGCTGCCCAAAAGGATGAACTAGCACATCGGCATACAGTACCTGTGTTTCATAGTGCCTATGATTTTACCTATCTAGTGGTCCTGGCTCTATGTATAGAGAGGAACGCTTCTGGTAGAGCTAGATATTTCAGCTGATTTACGTCCTGGCGATCACCAGTGACTGTCAGACCCTCAATTAAACTACAATAAATGTCTTTAATCTAAATAACTCTAGGTAGGTAGTAGTAGTATTCTTTGTCTGTATTTTCTGTATATCATATCTACATTTTTGTTAACCCATTTGATCCACACTCTTCACTCTCAAAGAAAACCAACGACCAGAAAGCAGTGGATAAAATCTTCAAAGACCTGGACATGAACCAAGACAACAGTGTGGACTTCAAGGAGTTCGTCATCTTGGTCTCCTGCCTCACTGTGTTGTGCAACGACTTCTTCACCAGCCAGAAATAGCGCACAAGCGCCACCTTGAGGCCAGCATAGGGACCAACCTGTGAAAATAAAGAAAGTGTCTCTTGATTGCCCTTGAGGGGAATATTTACTTTAGTTGAAAGGCACTAACACAAAACCTGATCAAAACTCATCAATTAATTTTACTGTAAGACAAATGCAGCAATAAACTTTGTTTTGATTATCACACTTCACTAGTATACTTTGTGTGTCAGTGTCACTTTGTGCGTCAGTGTATTGTTAGGGGGTGGGATTTGTTTTGTTTCCTGCTGCTTTGATCAGCATTCATTTAAGTCTAAACATGGTGAACTGTGATAAGCTTTTACACCGAAAACATCTTTGTCAACAGGTCTGGATGGGTTACACAAGATATCACCAAACCAAGCACAATAATATCAGTATTGGACATCAGTTTTGAAATCATGTGTGTGGTCTCCTTAAGTTCCAACACTGAGAGAGAAACAGAAAGAGAGAGATGGAAACAGAGTGTCCTCCATTATATATAAAAACAAACAATCACTGTGTGTAGCATGCCTTGTGTGAGAGAGGGAGAGAAGCAAAAAGAAGTCAGGTAAAAAGCTGGTATCTTCCATTAGAAGTTTTTTTTAAACTAAACTAAAACAATGAGCTATCTGTGTCAGATAGACAGATATTTAAGTGGTTAGGTCCACTGCCTTTGGAGCCACTTTCACTCCTCTGTCTCCCTCTGCTTTCCATCTGCCTGAATAAAATACACTAAAGGTGAGAGCACTGTTCACTCTCCTTTAGAAGAAAATAAATTATGAATGTGCCCTGTCATGCTAGAGAGCTATATAAATTGCCTACTCTGGTTTTGAAGTTGTATTCCCCCACTTTTTCATGTGAAGAACCTCTATAGATACGTATTAGTCAATAGATCACCATTTGAGAAGGTTTTTTTGTTATTACATATGAATTAGTACATAATTATATAACTGTCTGTGTTGCAGGTGGGGAGATAACAGGAGGAAAAGTTAAAAAATAAAATCAAAACAATCATTCTCTTACATTCTCACATTGTGTTAACTACTAGCAAGTGAAAAATGGGTGAAATTAAAGTATGCCTGGTTTTGCTAGGAATGCCCCTGGAGGTCCCCAGACCCCAGTGGTTTGGGAACCTCTGATTTACAGTGGGTTCCTAAACGCTTTCATGCCAAAGACCCTCAGATAGACACATATTTGGCCATGGACCCCAGCTGATAGGATTTTGTCCCAGGCACCTCCACATGGGGGGAAGGCTTTTGCTGTTGATTTAGTTTTGAATTGTGTAACTGTCTACACGGTAGGAGGGGAGGTAACAGTGGTATGGACCCCCTGGAACCCTCCTCATGGACCCCTGGAGGTCCCCGGACCCCTGATTCAGACGACCAGCAGACCTCCTGTGTTCCCGCGATGCCTCCGGTTGTTAACGTTGTGTCAGTGAGCAGCGGTGTCTCGTGATGCGACCAAGGGGCGGGTTAACAACAACGGAGTCGGTCTGTAGGAGCTACTGAGGGACAGAGAGCGTGTGTTGTTTTGAATTTGCTAGAAGACACCGACTGGAGGGGGGTAGGGCCTGTGTATAAGATGGCGGATGTAGAAGGCGATGAAACTCGGTCGGCTCTCCCTTCGGCATCCCGTAATGGACCCGTCGTCGATTCGGCGGTCGGTACCGCAGGCCAGAACGCAACCACGGTGACGTCAGGTCCAAGGATGGTGAGGATTGTCAAGTCGGAGTCGGGCTATGGCTTCAACGTTCGCGGTCAAGTTAGCGAAGGAGGACAACTGCGGAGCATCAATGGGGAATTGTATGCTCCTCTTCAGCATGTCAGCGCTGTTTTGCCCGGAGGAGCGGCGGACCGAGCTGGCATAGCAAAGGGTGACAGGATCCTTGAGGTGTAAGTGAGCTTTCACCCGTACATGTTAGCTAGCAGATAGCTAGCTAGTTTAGCACCGCGTCAAGCCTCTGCAATTACAAACATGTTAGCCATTTTAATACAAACGTCACTTGTCTGATAGAGCAACAAAAACAGCCAGTGTCAGCCTAGTTGGACAGATTTGCCGAACGAGCTGACGCCGACTAGTTAGTTAATGTTATTATTGTGTCTATTGAGCTAATCAGCTTGCATAAGTTGGACAACAGGCTGTGCATGCTGATTAGCGCTAGCTACTTTACCTAGCTAGGTAGCTAACGGGTTGTTTAGCTAGCCCCATTTGCGCAGTGACTGCTCCCAGCATAGTTGTGACGACGTAACGTTACCTTAAATGTGCCTTTGTTATTGATATTAAGGTGTCATTTGCACATAGTTAGGATACGTCTTTTGACCCTGCCCGAAGACATGACTTTGTTTCTGTTTGCTTCTGGGCTCTGCGACAGACAACTTGACAGAGTGGTATTGAAGTCAGGCGTGCTGTTTACATGTGCCAGTTTTTAGTGCTGTCCATTGTTTATGCCCTTTTTCTTATCAATGTATTTGGGTGGTGTTGACAGGCATGGCTGGGCCCTGGAGACATGGCATTAAAGTACTTTGTGTTTTGGCAAGCCCAGCCGATCATGCCAGGAAAAGCCTATTTTAATCAAACCCCCTCAGGGGAGAAAATGAACTTTTGTTACCTTTCTAAAAGCCTTTAACCCATAGCAGACTTGTAACATGTAATTTTTAAAACTGGTATGTCCACATAGCCTCTTCCAGTTCATATTTGCAAATTGTCAAAGATTTTTCCACCAGGGTCAGGATTGTAATTTATTTGAGTTAAGCCTTGAAGTCAGAGCAAATACTGGACAGCACACAAAGTGCTAAATATTAACACTTCTTCACATCTTCTAATATGTCCAGGTGTATTTTTGGGTCTTGAAGTCAGAAAGACAGGGCAAGTTGTTATCGTGAAAACTTAGCGAAAGGGAGAAGAGAGAGAGAAAACTAGGAACATTGCTCTTGGCTGGAGAAGTCAACTTGCTGAGGCATCAAAACATGTTTTATGGTAACCTGTGTTCTCCATTTGAAGTGCCAAACATCTCTGGTCATATGACATGACCAGTAGTTTCCATGTGACTTATTAACCAGCATCACCATTTCTCTAAAGCTCAAGACTCATAACAAGAAACTTAATTGTTGTCACCTGGTTAGGTCTTTCACAGGTGTCAGCATTTTGAGTAACAGAAAACTGAACAATCGCAGCTTGATTGGTGATGATAACTAGCTAGACTATGCTATTTCTTGCTCATTTAACTTGCTATTGATTGTCAATATTGATAACTGTCTAGAGAGTCTGTAGAACTGCTTGTTAACAGACACTCCTTCAGTAAAATTTGGTATGAAATGAAAGTGATGTATTCTTATGAATTTACAGGAGACACATTTTGTGGGGTTTTGTAAGGCTTCGGTGTTAATGCCTCGTCATTTTCTCGTAGCCACATTCATTGTCCACTAGCTTCCTTTGTTGCTGAATGGCAACTGACAGAGAGCCCTCTTTCTTTTTGGCTAATAGGAAGTTAGCTAATAGGAGGATGATGAGATTATGAGCAATGGTGACACTTCTCCCTTTATCTCCACCTTTCTCTTCACCCCCCACCTCATATTCAGTTTAATAACCTAGAGCAATGCCCCCATGTCACCCTCTGCCCTCATGACACACAAGCTCCCCCTATCTTTCTCCCACTTTCTTTCATTGTTGACTTTACTTTCTCTCACCCTTTGTTCATCTGTTTGTCTCACTCTCGTGTTTGGTATTACACTGATATGAATTAATAAATAATGATGGAAACATGCCGTATGGCAGACAAACCCTTGCTTGCACTCTTGCTCCCTCCCTCCCTCCTTTCCTCCCTCTGTCTCCATGGTCCTCAGAGGAAGATTAGCAGAGACACCTGATGCTGATGCCATCTGGCCTCAGCAAAGTAAGCTAAGGCGGGAGACAGCTCACCGCACCAAAGGAAAGACTGTTGTGGTCAGATGGAGGCATTAGAACTGTCTTTGTTGTAAACTCAGAATAGTGTCAGGTTTATCAATGAGTGGAAAAAATCTGCCCACATTACCACACACCATACTAGCACAATGGGATGCATATTCACAATGTTGTGACGCAAACCAAATATAGCATAATCATGCATTACAGATCATTATGGTGTTTTTATGTCCACCAGAGATGCAGTTGGAAACATTTAAAGCAAAATGTAAAATGTTATCATGAACCAAGAGGTATCAAAACATGCCTTAATGAAAACCCAGTCCGGAAGCTGGTTATAAGTTGACAGCCCTGAGGACATTCCCATGTTCAAGGAGCAGCGTATTCCCAGGGCGTGTGTGTGAAAGGAGTAATAGTCATAACACTAATTTGTCCCGCTACTTTCACAATCTGGCCTGTAGGTTGGACACTGAAAAAAATTAAGCTTGAAGCCTCTAAATCTCTTCCAGTGGGTGTAGCCAATCACGGCTGTGCCACTGTCGTTTAGCTATTGTAAGTTTAGCCAGAAGATAAGTAGTTAGCTGGCAAATCCATCAGAGACGACATGCTCAAACAAGCCGGAGGCTTTCCCTAAAAACGCACACGCATCTTTAAAACAAATACAATTTTTTAAAAACATGAAGTTCAAAGCTGAATTTCACTCTTTCTCTCTCTCTTGCTTCCTCCTTCACCCTTCTCTTGCTCTCCCTCTCCTTCCAGTAATGGGGTGAGTGTGGAGGGTGCCACCCATAAGCAGGTGGTGGACCTGATCCGGGCCGGGGAGAGGGAGCTGGTTTTGGCCGTGCTGTCTGTGCCACCCCAGGAGACGGATGGATTGGAGGGAGGGGACGACGGCTCGGTCCAACCCAGCTATGACTACAGCGACAAGCAGGCCGTGCCTATATCCATCCCTACCTACAAACACGTTGAACAGCACTCCGAGAGGTTTGTGGTGAGTACTGAGATGACGACTTGGCTTACTTTTTTTTTTTTTTTTTCCCTCAAAGCTACAAATGGTGGCTGCCCTCAAAATTGCTGCCTTATAGAGGTAGAAATTGTTCACATGGATGTTTTTCTGCAGGGGTATCACAAATGCTTATAACTATTGCACATATTTTCGAGGATCAAAGTAGTCCTACATGTACATCCAAGCTTGCATCGCCCACACACACTCATTCTCTCTCTCTCTGTTCTGACTCACTAATGGTATCTTTGTTCTGTCTCTGCGTCCATGGCCACAGGTGTATAATGTGTACATGTCGGGCAGACAGCTGTGCTCAAAGCGCTACCGGGAGTTTGCTATCCTGCACCAGAACCTGAAGAGAGAGTTTTCCACCTACAGCTTCCCCAAGCTGCCCGGCAAATGGCCCTTCTCTCTTTCTGAACAGCAGCTGGATGCTCGGCGTCGAGGCCTGGAGGAGTACCTTGAGAGAGGTAGGCTGATTTGAAAGTGTCAGTAGTATGCAGATGGCTATGCTATGCCAGGGAAATAAGGGGGAAGGAATGGTTAAGAAGGGGGAGGGGAATGTTTGAGGTCGGGGAAAACTGGAATAGGAGTATAATGTGAGGGAGACAGGATTATATGGAGAAAGATGCGATCAAAATGTAGATGATCAAGTTTCTATGAGATGGGAGAAATGTTGGAAGCCGGGTATATAGACATGTCGGGTTAAAAGGGGTTGGAGAGTAGCCAAATGTCTTTCATGGCAGGATGTTTAAGTCCATCAAAATCCATGACGTAATTGTATAACAAAAGGATAAATAATTGAATGTGTAGGTGCACAAGTCACGTAGAGGTTTGTTTAACCATGGCATGTTTTTTAGTGAGTATGAAGAAGTACTGGTTTCGATTGTCTATAGTGCATGTGAAAGTACACTGAAGCAGATAAATCTCAGTTTGGAGAAGTGAGAGATCAAGTATGTCACAACGATCGGGGGGGTTGTCTTTGCAGTATCTGTGAGTGTACATCCTGCCATTACATAAAACTGCGCTCCTGTCTTTATATTTTTTTATTTGCTTTATTTTGACACAACCACCCCCCCTTCTATCTGTGTCTCTATTTGCCTCTCTAGTGTGTTCTGTGCGGGTGATTGGGGAGAGTGACATCATGCAGGAGTTCCTCTCCGAATCAGATGAGGTATGTCTGATTAGTTCACTATCCTAGGACTGTGCAATATTATCATTTGTAAAATAACCATTGCTCTTGGAATCTGGATTGTAATAGATTTGGATGCAGCTAGTTTTTCCAAAACTTAGAACATTTTCTTGAAAGTGCACCTTGATTTTAATACTGAGGGTGTTTTCGGTTAAGACTTTGACTTGGCCAATCCAAAACACTAAACTTCCTCCTGAGCCATTCTTCGGTAGCTCTGCTTGAATGCTTAGGGTCACTGTCTTGTTGAACAGACACTTTCGGCCAAGCTTTAGCTCTCAGACTGTGGCCTGTCTTTCTGTTCATGAATCCTCACGGTTCCCTTAATGATGTCGAGTCATCCAGGTCCAGAGGAAGAGAAACAGTCCCAGACCATGACACTACCACCATCATGCTATTTAGATCGTGCACAGGGTTGGCTCTCTCACCTGTGTTTGTGGGAGTGCCACATAAACTCCTCCCAAAGATCTGACCTTTGATTGGTGAACTTTATACCCAATTATTTACTCACCTGATTCGACTGACCTACTTGATTTAATTAATGTAAGAGGTGGTTCACTTATTCTCTATTTTCATTCTACTACATGAACAATTACCTCTAAAACATATGACCTTGCTAAATATAGATCCTTTATTTCAGTATTGAAAAGGCTAAATTTTATTAAATAATGACTGCATGGTAAAAACTCAAAGTTTCTCTAATTGCTCAAGGGGTTCACCAACGTTCAAGCATGACTGTATCTTGTATAATAGGTCATCTGATAGGTCATATGAACCCATATACCTGGGTTAAAACAGGTCTCATCATCATCTTATTTTTACTTATTTTTACTTATTTTACTTATTTTGACTTGTTGACTTATTTTGACTTGTTTTTTTGATTTGATTTGATGTGTACCTACCTTGTTGGAATGAGCCTCGTCCAAAACATTTCATTGTACAGTATGACTGTAAGTGATGCTGCACATTTGATAATAAATGACTTGAACTTGAACTTGATCATTGTATTTTGTTTTACTGTGCAGAACTACAACGGGGTGACAGATGTTGAACTGCGGATAGCCCTGCCAGACAAGACCACCATCTCTGTCAGGGTCCGCAAGAACAGCACCACTGACCAAGTCTATCAGGTACCACATGAAAGACACTACGCCCAACATTTTGTACTACTGTCTACTGGGAATATATTCTCATACAAGTAGCCTGTATACTGCCTCTTTCTTTTGACACCTGGATTGGTCGTATGAATTTGTATGAATTATGGCACAAAGGATTACAACATCAAATCCTGTGTATTGATAAACGCATGCTATCAAGAGTAGAAAATATGTTCAGGCTGAAAGAAATAAATCCAATAAAAATAATAGAGAGAGGATGCTTAAAAGAATGAAATACTTTAACACAATGATGCAATAGAAATTGCTAACCTCTGTCTTTTCCTAATCAAGTCCACTGTACTAATCGATACTCCTCTTCTGCAGGCATTAGTGATGAAGGTTGGAATGGACAGTATTATGGCAAGCTACTTTGCCCTCTTTGAAGTCATTAACCACTCCTTTGGTAAGAACCGTATGTTTGTCTGTTTTTGTGAGTTCCTCACATGCTGTCACATGAGTGACTCCTAAGCACATGATCGGTAAATTCTAAACAAAGACTTTGTCAGCTGCAATGGTGTGTTTAGTGTGTTTGAGTTGAGGGGCGTGTGTGCACCAGTGCACAAGAAGGTCAGATCATTTGTACACAGTGAATGATTTTGAGTTGACAACTAAAAACGGATATCCCTCCTGCTCTTCCTCCCCTCTCTTTCTTTCTCTCTTTTCCAGTGCGGAAGCTGGCGCCTAACGAGTTCCCCCACAAGTTGTATGTGCAGAACTACACGTCGGCGGTCCCGGGGACCTGCCTGGCACTCCGCAAGTGGCTGTTCAGCTCCCAGGAGGAGGAGCTGCTCAGAGACAACCCGCTGGCCCTCCACTACTGCTTCCACCAGGTAATAACAATGATGGGTTCCCACTTGGCAAGGTCTGGAATATTATGGAAGTGTTGGTCATGGAAATGCCATAGTCAGGTCCAGTGTATACCTATTACTACACATTAGATGCATTATTGCCATAAAGTACCTTTTCACTGTCACACCTGCCAAACTGTAATGCATTGCCAGGTAAATGTTCATGGTATTCCAACAGAAATCAAAGCAATACAACTTGATGTCTGCCTTTTTCAAACATAGAAAGGTGTTGAATTGACTTGGCATTGAATACTTAACTGATCCCAAGTACAATGCAGCACACAGTTGAAAAACAAAGTCACACTTCACAATACGACATTCTAGACAAAAGTTTGGGAATTGAATCGTTATACTATCTAACTGCAGATGATAAGAATGATTTAATCAAAGCTTTCAGTGGCACATTAAAGCAGGGACAAGGGGATTACTGAACTGAGGGTGGTCCCCATTGTTTGTAGTGGAGTGTGTTATCATGCCCTCTGTCACGACCTCCAGAAAGTCTGGGGTTACACCAGAGAGTATGTTAGAGATGACAAAAACAAAGTTAACAATTGTTCTATGACATTAAAGCAATGTGAAAAGTGAAAACTTGCTTACTGCTAGTTACATGCTTTCCAGCTTCGACAAGCAAGTTGAATTTCTATTGGAAAAAGCAATCTTCCAATGCATATGCACTGAAAAATGGCCATAGCAGCAGCCATTACCTACAGGCCATCAGCTGGCCTGTAAAGGTTACTACCACAGGCATTTCAGGCATGTGCAGTTCAAGAAGGAGTTAATGGAAACAATGGGCCTCATTCACGAAACGTGCGTCCGATTAGATTTGATCGTATAACGCTAGTACGAAAGTTTCTACGAACATAGTCGGATTCATCATTTTGTTCCTATCTGTATTTGTTCGTTTGGTACGATCAAATCCTACGAGTGCTTGGAGACATGCGGAAATCTGTTTGTGTGTTTGGAAACATGCGGGAAAGCTCTTAGAGCGGCTTATTCTTTATGAAAAATCAATTACAGTCGTGCCAAACCTCAATACCACCAAGATGTTTCAGTGGCCTTGTAGAAAATAAAGACCTAATAGGCTGAAATGGTGTATTTGCCGAACTGTCCTCATTCATAACAATACAAAATGATCCAATTTATAATGGGTTGATCACATGGACGCCTTATAAATACAATTACAGTCCTACCATCTGATGAAGATGCAGCCTGGATCTGATCTGAGTCCACCTCCAATGCCGACTAGACACCCGACAGTGAGGTCTCTCCTATTATTGATTGATCCTCTGATCCATGTTGGATAGCGGCTCGGTGCTGCCGTCCTCCTGTGGCTGATAATACTCGTCTACTTCTCCTTATACTTTTTTGCGATCTAGTTTGTTGAACCATTTATTTACTTTACCTCAGCAACGGTGTGTGTTTCTGCTGAAACATCATTGACAGTGTTAATAATTTCTTGCCATGCTTTACTTTATCAGTTCTTGTGACTCCACTGCTTATGCTTATGTTTTTTTTCTCATGCGCGCAACACTCCCATTTTAGACTCTGCCAAGTTCCTCTTTTCCTCTTTTCCCTGGTTTACTTGCACACAACCCTTCAGTCTGCAGCCTTCTACGGTGTTGAGCAGGATGTTTACCTGCAAACCAGCTTCAACAGGCACGCGCATCCAATTTACGAACGATCAGCATTCATCAAACATACACCTGTTCTAAAACAAATGGAGGTTTCCTGTACGTTTCATGAATCCCACGTTTGTGTTTTAGGACGCACACACATACAACAAATCGACAAATAATTTATGAAAACGTTCGTGAATGCGGCCCAGTGTCTCTTAAGGGAAAATTCCACCCTAAAACACTTTAAAACTGTTTAAAAACAGTTATTGGCGATGTACCTTGTATTGGTCCATTTTGTTTGGTGTATTTTTCATATTCCCATGACTAACTGGCCAAACGTTGATGACGTGACGTCACTTTGAGATATTTCCAGTGCAGCTACAATAGAGTTTAATTGGTAAAAAGTAAATGTCAGATTTTAGTCACTCAGACTCAAAGAGCAAGGGCTTTTTCTAGACTCACCATTTTGCATCAATGTTCAATAACAACAATCATGCAGGGAGAAATCCTAGAAGAAGCAGAGATGCCAATTTCTCTACAGATGGCAGCCACAATAGATTATTTATTGAAGGTGGAAAAACAAATATCCACAGCATAGCCAATAACTCTCGGGCTTGTCAAAAGGCTAATTGAGGTAGAAGTAGACACGGTAGGTTGAGGGGAAAGTGGCTACAATAAACAAAATAATACAAACTCCTGGAACGTATTGAACATCCCAGATTGAGGATATATAACAGTGTAAGTGTTTTCCTTTAACATCGGCACTTGTAGATGCTTGACCCTCTGGCAAGTGTAAAAAGAAAGCCAGCCAAAATACTAAGAAGATATCTTTCTTTTAAATCTCTTTCATGGACACATTTATTTATTTTATTTCAATCAAGGTAAAAGGTAGAAGTCTGCATTGTTTGTTAAAGGTAATAGATCAGATCTCTGCTTGGTATAGTTCTCTGTATCTCTGTAAAAAGTGGTATTGGTTCATCCCTACATGCTATCACCCCGTCCCCCTCTCTGTCTGTCTAGGCATTGGATGATGTGAAGAAGGGATTCATAAAAACAGAGGACAAATCCTACCAGCTGCAGAAACTGGCAGAGCAGCGCAAGATGGCCACGGTCAGTCCCACAGTCCAGTCTTTGTTCAGGCAGGGGATTGGGATGACTGCTCTTTTAGCCTCTCTACCAGAGCCATCGCCAATACATTCAATAAAACCCGATAAAATAAGCAGAAAGCCTTTTACATATCAGAATAAAGACACTCTGTTGTGTGACGTTAGATAAATCTGCAACATTAGACTATCAACTGAAAGTGGTGTGAATTCTGTCTCTTAGTACCTGAGCCTGCTGCGGTCATGTGAGGGCTACAACGAGGTGATGTTCCCCCACTGCTCCTGCGACTCCAGGAGGAAGGGACACGTCATCACAGCTATCAGCATACATCACTTCAAACTGCATGCCTGCACAGAGGACGGCACACTGGAGGTG
>CABFOQ010027293.1:0-13272 GCA_900660455.1 Gephyroberyx darwinii | reverse complement strand
TGTTTGGTGGGCAGGAGTTCTGCCAAGTGTGTGTGTGCGTGTGTGTGTGTGTGTATTTGTGTGTGTTTATTCTGTCAAATGTGTCCCACATGTGGGTGCAGGTTCTGAGCCCATATACACTTCCTCCCCTCCCGCTTTTCTCTCCATTCTCGCCTGCCATCACCATCTCTGGTAAAATGCTATTTGAAAATGCTTGTTTGAAGCTTTTATTATGACACTTAGGTGTCAGATGGGTGGGGATTGACATACAGGATAATAGAAGTGCCAAAATTGTCCTGACCCCTCCCATCTGGTACTTCAGGCAGGTTAAAACAAATGCCAATAATTACAATTAAGGTCCCAATCATCAACCTACCTTCCCCAAGGAGAGTGACAACCTGCCTTCTCTGCAAGCTGCCTAGGAGCCAGTTATAAGTAACATCGTAACATTTCTAGGTAAATTTTGTGTGTGCACAGTTTCCTTTGTTTTTTGTATTACTGAATGTAATCGTGTTTTATTGTAGTTCTTTGGCTTTCTCTTAAAAGTCTGCAGCAACAAAAATTTTCTCCGCTAATGAATAATTTGTGAACATTCATTTGAAAATACCGTATGTCAACAATTAAAACACGCTCCATCTGCCTGTTGTCAACACATAACATTATATTATACACTATTATATTGGGCTACTATAAAATACACTTTATGGAGCTTGTATACCTATAAAAAGTAGTGGCTTCCACACAGTATTACGCTGTGTTATTACTTTGTTAATGAGAAAAGTTACATATTGTAGATTTAGGATGTTCTGTATTACCAGGTTACACCATCAACTCCAATGAATCTGAATGGAGTTTGGTCCCTGAGCCACTTCCAAAGATGACTTATTCATAGCAGGAAGGAGAAAGGGACAAAGGCGGATCTGAACAGCTTAAGGAAAGAGAGAGAGATAGAGGGAGAGGTAGAAAGGCGAGGTAGACGGGAGGAAAAAAAACAGTCTGCACTTTAATGTGACAGTGGAAGACACCGGCATGTAGCTATAGGCAGCTCCAGGAATACACATGCAGAACACACACTATAAATAGCACAATATGGATTTTATTTGTAACCCTTCAGGCAGGTGATGGCTATAGGCAATTATTTTATACACTGCATGGCATTATTTAGCATTGGTTATGCTCTTAGATGCTTGTTTAGGAAGGAGATGCACTTTTTTTGCTGACTAGTAGTTATTTTGCCTCTTGTTGAATGCACTTATTGTAAGTTGCTTTGGATATAAGCGTCTGCTAAATGACTGTAATGTAATGTAATGTATGGCAAAACACTTGCAGGGCTCTATTTTGGTGAAACAATGGCAAGGCGCAAAGTGTAGTCTTATGAGGCGGTCACGCTATGGTACAAAGTGCAAAAATATGCTTTACCTCTCAGACACTTCCATTGAAAACTATGCAAAGGGCGAATAAAAAACAAAGCATGTGGTGAACGCTGACCTGCAAATCTGTCCAGCCGGCCTGAGTCTCTATTCATGGCAGTCATTATCCAATTTTATACAACGCTGCAGAGTACAAAAACAAGCAAACAAGCAAATATGCAACCTGAATAACCGAGACTTTCATGAAGAAAAAACGTTTATGCCGATATTGAAATTCTCTTCAATGTTCTCTGTGCATCATGGCAAATACGGACAGTTCTATGTTGGATGAAACAGCATTCACACCACAGCCTGCCTGAGGGGTGTATATCAAAGTCAAATTGGCCAACATATCCACAAAAATGCTTGGTAAGCTTTTGAATAGGATCTGTTTATGCACACATCGCTCCTCCCACTTAAGCTCCTCCCACACCACTTTGCCAGTCGGAGCCCTCATCATCAACTTTGTAAAACGGCAAAGTTAAGGTGTCTCCCTTCATAGCAAGCCAAACTTGACTTCCTAAAATGAAATGATACTGCATGATTTCTTTATTTCTTTGTCTCTTCATGCACTATATACTGCAAACATATACTGCAAACTCCATACAGCTCATATCTTTAGCTTCAGAGTTAGGCAGGTGTGTATGATCCAGCCCCCCCTCTTTGGGCCCAGACGCTGGACGGTGCAATGCTCTTGACACAGCGCTGTAAAAGCACAGGCTCATGAAAATCCAAGTGCACAGCAGGTGAGTTTGAAGGGAGGTGCGCCATCCCATAAATGTGTATTTTTAACTGTTGACATCTCAAACCCTTTCCCAGACGTACTTCATTCAATATCAAAGGAAGACAAGACTGTGTGGAATATCTCGCAAAACGATACAAAGTAAAGAACTGAAGGAAAAGAACTGTAGTGATTCTATAATCCATTTAAGAATGATACTATAGAAATATCACAGCAAAATTATAAGGTTTCACTATGTGCACCACAGAGAAATCTTAAGTCACCACAGGAATAATGATTTAGAAACAGCAAAGTTTTAGATTTATTTATCTATTGACATTAAGGTCACTTCTCGTGTCTCACACACACACACACACACAGTACACAAAAGCCTAATTACAACCATATATTCATACACAAACACTGACAGACAAATAAGCACCTATGCATTGTATTGACACAAATACGCACAGACATGCATGCAGCTTATGTCATGTCCAAACCCATGCATGCGTCAACACACTGTAACTCATCCAGTCTCATAAACATTAATCACATACACACACACACACAGCCAAGACGCATGCTCTCCGGCACGGAGCCAAAGTCCAATGGAAGGGAAGACAGCATTGATGAAAAATATACACCAGGAACACCACAAAAGAGGAGAGCATCAGCCACCACAATGACTGGTGTGCTTCACTGACTCAAACCTCTTAGTTCACCTCTTACTATGACTCAGTTCAGTTAGTTTCATTTTACTTCTTTGCTTATGTGCGCAGATGATAAAGGAAGGAAAGGATTTTTTGTTTAAATAAAGGCCTTTCCACCTTACCGAAGAAAAACAGCATTTGGGATCAGCCGTTTGGAAACGCGTTCCACGTCTTCCAACCTCACTGTACCCGCCGCTACGCTGACACTTAAAGTAAACACACATTCAACAGTTTTGACACTAATGCCAACCTTCGAATGTCTAACTGAGTTGTGGTCAAAAAAAAAAAAAAGGAAAAAAATGCAGGTTTTAAATCAAGAACTAACCAAATAAATCCTAGATGAATGGACCAGCGTACATGTTTACACATTTAGGCATTCAGCAGATGCCGTTATCCAGATGGACGGTAAAATAACGGTAAAATAAGCTTAAACTCCTAGATTGCCAACATAACAAGCAATCGTAAGAAGTCCAAGGATCAAATGTGATAGAGAAGTGCTCAGGAAAGGAAGGAAAAAGAAGGAAAAGAGGTTTCAAACTAAGAGCGAGTGGCTTCCTGTGTGTTCCACGGGTCTCCACCTCACCTCTCTGTCCCAGGTCGCACCGGGCGGGGACCACCATGTCACCTCCAGAGCGCCACACGCCCCCTCATCCCCCCCAGTTTTCCCGTCCCATCTCCAGGCCTAATTCAAAGCATCTTGGAGCGAGTGCAGCGGAGAAGAAGGATGTGGCTAAGACAAATAAAAGAATCGTAACGGCAGGATCAAAGCAGGCCCGCAAATCTATTCCTTCTGGGCACGGCGGCTTTTTTGGGGGGGGGATAAAACAAAGAATGACAAAGACAAAGAAAGAGCAACAGGAAGGGAAGAGAAAAAATGAAGAGGAAGGGAAGAAAGACGGGGAATCCTTCATGAACTGAACTCTCTGAAAATCTCATGGAAAGGGTCATCAGTGGCACGTGCTGCTGTTTGATTGATGGGACCTGGCAGCACCCCTCCCACCTCCCTTCACATCCAGCCTCGCTCTCTCTCATTCCCCATCTCATTCCATATGTCCATCACCTCCCACCCTCTCACTATGTCTGATCAAAAGGATATGTCAAGACTCATTCATAATGCAGACTACTCATAATGCTTTTATATTTTATTTTAATGCTATATATATCAGTTCGCTGGCATTTCGCCGTGACGTAACACTATAGGTGAAAACTAGGAGGGAAAGGAGAAAAACAGCTGGACTTGCACAACACTGCAAGTATGTTGCATTCATAGTACACCGAGACCTTGAGCACTGAGGACTAGCTATTTCACATGTATGGTTAAGAGCATGTGTTTCAATGCATTCATGTTTGTATCCTCAGACTTGAGTACATGATCATTCATCAGGCATACCTTTACAGTTGAATATAGGACTTAATGTGTGTTTGTATATAACTGAGCCATTATGTTTATATTTCTACATGGATTTTGTTGTGTGCACATGTGGCTTGTATGTCTGTGTATGTGAGGTCCATACATACATTTGCTCATGTGTGTGTTTGCAAAGAGGCTGTAGGAATCGGACCTGAGTCAATTAGTTGAAAAAAAATATTAGCATTTGTTTTCACCTGGTTGGAATTCCAGATAGGTGGGGTTTTCAGATGAGAAAATCTATTCAATTGACTCTCAAATTCTTATTTTTAGATAGTAAATTATATATATGCAGATGATATGGCCCTCGTCCTTTATAAAGATGTCAGTAACACAATGTACTCTGAGCAGGTTCTCACTCTGGAACAATGGCGCTTGCTTCGTGGCTTGCTGTGCACAAAAGTAAGGAATGTATTTTCAACAGTGGTGACCCCCACCCCACCCCCCACCACCTTTTAAACTATGTGGCCAACTTGTGGAAAATCGAGAGTAACTAGGGACACACATTGATGACAAATTGAGTTTTACACTCAACACTGATTTTATCTAAAAACAAGCCAGAGATTATTCTTAATAAGGGTTTGCTGTTCTGCAGGGATGTTCTGCAGACGGTTTATATCAGCCTGGTGGAGAGCATCCTGGTTTTCAACATCACTGTTTGGTTTGGAAACTTAACTATAAAGAACAGACAAGAATAGCCAGGATTGTTAACACTGCTGGAAAAATAATAGGCAGACAGCAAAAGCAACTGGCTGACCTCTAACTCAGCTGTACATGTACAGGCCCAATGCACAATTGCACTAATTGCAACTTTACTGTACCTGTATTGTGTATGTATTCTGTATTGTTGGTGTATTTGGATTGTTTTTTATTGTATTTTGAATTTGATTTATTCTGTCTGAGGTAAGACCAAACACACATGTCCAGCCTTGGTTGGACAATAAAGTTCTATTCTATTAAAAAATCTATGGCACCTGTTGTATTCCTGTGTGGCAAACCCCACAGATCTGGCACTGAAGTAGGCCAAACCATGAAAAGTATTTGCAAATACTGATTGACCCACATCTGGTAAGAGGAAAATGAGGATGTTGAATGCCAGGGCACCAACAGCCTATGGTGTTTTATTTTATTATATTTTATTTTAATCCTATATCCCCTCACCCCTCAAGATTTCATTTTGCCTTTTTTCAAGGGATAGTATCCTTTGCTGTTTTAGCAGCGCACGTACATCAACATATCCTTCTCCATGGATTCTTCTCAAAAATTCTAGGTCTCATTCAGAATCCAGGTCTCATACAAATGATATTTCTGCATTTAATCAATTTGATATAAGCACGCTGATCAGCTAAGAAACATAAAGCTCAAAGGTTGTTGTGAATAGTCCAGCACTGCTGGCCTTTCCCTGCGCTCCTCCCTGTTTCATCTCCCTCAGGCCGGGGCCGAGGATTCTGGGTAAGAAAGCAAACCAAATCCACACTTTGCACAAACCACATATTTAGAGCATGACGCATCAATCCTCATAATTCACATCATTCTGTCATTTTACACTCAATTTACAATATGTTACAGCCTGGGAATCCACAACACATTTTCTCAGTCACAAAACAAAGAAGGAAATTATGGACAGATATTGGGCAAAATCAAACCAGTGTAGCAGCTGAGACCAGGCACTGTCACTCGCACTGTGCAGACTGTGTTTCGCAACACATCAAAGAAAGTCAGGATTTCACATGAAAAACTGCAACATGACTAGTATCTCCCAAAGCCTTCCAGTTCCCCAGAGGAAAGGAAAATGTGGATTCTCAGAAAGAGTATTCCAAAAAACACACACTATGCACACTATCACACACACTATCAGTGAGAAATACGTATTCCTGATCCATCATTAAAACCCTCACGCTGTTAGGGACCGGGGCTTTTTATTTGACTCTGTAAAGAGGCCGGGAGGGGTGGCAAGGGCTTGGTACGTTTACATTGGGGTAGGTTGGCGGGGGGGGGTTGTTGGGAGATGGGGGTGTTTGCTGTGTAAAGAGTCACCTCCTGAAAGTCTCGCTAAAACAAAGAAGTCGCTGTGTGACAGTTCTGCTGCCGGCTTCCCAGCCACTGTAAGGGCCTTTGTAATCACCACAAAAGAACATACCAGTGGAGTAAGTCCATAACTCATCCACACAAACAAACTCTGATGTCGGTAAATGAGGCGAACTCCAGCCCCTGAAGGGTGAGACTTGGCTTTTTTGCGGTCTGGCTCCATGAAGGCAAACAATGCAGCTGTATGCTGACGAGAAGACGGGACCTTAGGCCGGAAAAGTGTAAGGGAAGCTTCGTCCAAAACCTCCGACAAAGTTGCCGTGAAACTTCCCTCCGTGGACGGCAAATCAAGAAATTGGCTAGGCGATGATTTTCATTTGGCATATCCCATTTATGCTTTTGGGCGTTTGCTCGTTCAGTTCAATGTAACAACAATACCGCACAGTTCACGAATCAATGAGGCTGTAAATTGGGTGATGGCTGTTAATAGGTTCAAACACTGCTGGATGTTATTTTCGATGGCTTCTTGTAGGGCATATCTTACTATTCCGATGTGTTCTCATGTCAAATAAGCACATTCATCTTCATGTTACTTTTAGCTTTGATTCGTTCAACAACAACTCGCGTATTGACAGCAGTGCCTGGGTGGCGGGAGTTAGGGTTGATACGGATCGCTACACATGTCGTAGAATAACCTGCCGGCAACACCCGTGCCTTTGGTCTAAACTTATCAGCACATGGTTTGACATAGCTGGCAAAGACCTCACAGGCTGCTCTTGTGAGATGCGGAGGTCTGGGGAAACCTCAGCCAAGGCCGTCCATGACAGCTGGCGCGCCACACGGCCTAAAACAATACACAATCTGTCCCTCCTGACGGCCATTAGTAGACGCTCGCGCTATCACGGCAAGGGGGAAGAACACACGCTTTGCCCCGACATCTCCAGACAGCAGAAAATAAACGGACGGATGGAAAAAGAAGATGCATAATGAATTCCAGTGGTCTGGGACAAAAGGAAAACTGATCTTCTCCCCATCGTACGGTATGATGTCTAAGCGCTGGGTGTCATTGTGTAATAAAGATCTCGCTAGCGCTCCTCAGGCAAAACCCCGCTGTGCGCAGGCTCCCCGAGTGTCATTGGAGAGTTAGCGCCAGGACCATGAAAGGCCCTAGCCGCGGGTCATTAAAATACCTTTGGAAATATGGGATGCTTATCAAATAATAAGAACCACATTGCTTCGCTTTTCCCCCTGTGTACACGGGGAGTGGATTTTGAGTTGGGGGGTAGATATCGCTACCTTTTTCAAGTGCTCTTTGAAGTCTGGGCCTTGAAACTGCGCCTGGGAAAGTGAAACACTTTGCATACAAGCGCTTGCAGAGTGCCGGCTTCTGTAAAGGTCATGACCTCACTGTGTCTCTGCAGGCTTTTATCTCCATCAGAAAAGAACAGTCATTTTAGTAGATGGTCTCAATACAACCGAGATTCAGTGCTTGAATTCAGCAGGTGACCAGAAAGTTCATGCGTGACGTGGCCTTTGTTGCTGGCTGCATATTCTTTAGGTGCTTTAGTCAACCCCCTGCCATATTGGTTGCCTGATGTAATGCGTTGGAAGGAAGCATAAGCTCTCATTGACCCCAATGTTTTAACTTCCCTCAGCACTAATCACTAACAGGCAATAATCAAACCACCAGACAGAACACACGTGTAGTAATAACAAATTAATAATTCAATGCTGTTCACCATTTTTATTATTTTAATTTCATTCAAACTGATATTTTCTGAATGTAGGTTCTAATATGTCATAACATGTGTCTATGGACCCTCTAAAAGCACTTCCTGGTTTTCCTTGTTTTCAGTGTAAAACAATGCAATGAATAAGGCATATTAAATTACAGCCATATTTTTAAAAAGCTGAATCTAGGCCCAAAGTTGATCCATGGGAACATTCAACTGGATCTCTAAATTGTTTTGGAGAAACAGCTAATGGTTTTTCACTGGAAAATTAGAACTTTGCATGAACTACTATGTTATTGTCCCAAAGCATTCCTAAGTCTTTGAGTTGTGAGATTGCCTCAATAAACTACCGTAGGCGATAGGTTAGAGGTCCAAAAAACACAGGAACTTATGTTCATTCCAAAATCAGGCAGGGAGATTGAAAATAAAAAAAATAAAAAAGTTGAAAAAAGGTCTATAATCAGTTCAATTCAATTCAATTTAAAGTAGACAAATAAAATATAACATTTAGGTGTATATAATGTCACACATTTTGAAGCTAATATTAGACACTAAATTTTCTGTCTCTGTCAACCATGTCAACAACTCTGTCACTATCTTAGGCCCTGTCAAGACCTATCGCCAAAAATAATTGACCTTAAAGAACCCCATCAAAATCCCTGTAAAAATACCAATCATCCTCAAAGGGACAGACATTCAGAGAGAGGGGGTTCGATAATGGTCTGTTTCCAAGCTGAAAGGGTCCAGATGATTTTTAACAAGAGGCAAATACCAGAACGGCACATCAGCACAGAAGTGCTCAAGTCACTTTGCCTCATATTGCCACGCATAACTGTAATTTTGGTATTTTTATTTTCTTACTTGAATCGAAAGTTGCTTATTTATGTATTGAGAGTTTCCTGACATTTGGTTCCGTTAAACCTGTCAGAATCTCATTGTATGATTTCATAAATACAAGGCATCAAAGAAAAAAATGTCATCGTCCCTGAAATTTTAAAAAACTTCTTGCAGATACGAAGCAGTAAGTTTTTGAGGGTGGGCTGCATCAATCTAACGTACGGGTCTCAAATCAAATCAGTGAAATCGATGAATCGATCAATTGATCAATCGATGAAATTTGGTTGGAATGAAAACCTGGAGACTCTTGGCCCCTCATGGCGCATGGTTTGAGGCTCCTGATTTAAAGGGTAATAACACTAAATTTCAGCGTTCACATATGTCATCTCTATGCCCTAGAACAGTTTGTACTGAGAACATCCTAATTGCCAGAAAGAACAAAGAATCGGTTGTCTTAATCTGTGATGTCAGTGATGTAATGTCACAGATGAGAGATTTCACAAATACAGATTGGGCTCACCTATGCTTTTGAAATTGTGTCACCCTTAAAGCTGCACTTTGCACGTTGGTGGCCACAAATGGCAGCAAGAGGCAACTGTTTGAATTATTTGACAACATAGAGAAATCCTGGAACTTTGACGTCAGCAACCAACCCGACCAATCATTTTATACCAAATGACACCGAAGAAACGTGAGACGCAACAGATCTAATGTTGGTGAGTCCAGCTTTCTCCAGACAGAGCGCTGCCGTTTAGGAGACCATTTGTATTTCAATCTCGAGTTCCATTTTCTTACCTCCTGTGCGGAGAGGATTCCCATACCCAAAGCCAGAATTTCTTAAGGCAATTAATTTGAATTACTGGGGAAAGGACGCTCCTCACTGTTACAGCCCCACTTTGTGATTTAGGCTGATTAGACAGGTATATTTTTACATAAAAATCTTGTCTCTTGCAACTTTACATTGAGGGATATTCTGCTTTAAAGGTTCTGCCCTTTTGTTGTTGTTAATAATTGTTTCATTCAAACACAATGCTTTTATGTCTCCCTACCACATAAGTTCTTGAGGCCAGACATGGAAGAAATGCTACATTCTACCAAGAGCTTTGTAGAATTAAGAAAATATGTGCATTACGTAATATCATCAAACAAAAAAACAAAGAAATCCGGATTTCTGTCCCAATTGACATTTCTGCACTGCACATTAGTGACTTGATGCTTGACTCTTATGTTCCACTCTGCTCCAGGGTAACTGGATGTGGACGCTGGATTCCTTCATATTGCAGTGTAATCAAGCTTCGAATAAACAGGTCCAAGGTACAGCGGCCCAACGCCACTGTCTGTCTTTGACATTTCCCTCTGACATTCCCAGTCACCCCTACTTGGAATTCCTCCTGCGTGGCTCACGCTCCTCTGCCCTGGGCCAAGCTGGTTCCCCTGGGGCCCATCTTCGGGAGGAAATTATTATTCATTGCCCCCAAAACGCCGTGACTCTTGCCAGTTTGGCCGAGTCCTCCCAGGTTGTCAAGCCAAGCTTCCTCCTGCCCATGAGGGGGGCAGTTGCGGGGTCAGGCCTTCAAGGAGAGGGGGTCACCACCACCCCGCAGCTCCTGTATCTTTGTTCTCCCCCATAGAGTAAGGCCAGGTTGTATATTATCTTAAATGTACTAGCCTGACTTCTCTAAAACAGTAGGAATATCCAATCCATCTACGCAGGGTCGCTGCAGGAACTCTTGTCAAGCTTGATGTCAGATTTGTTTCAATTTAAGCAGGGGACACAGTGGTTTTATTGTGAAACAAGGGTTTCATGTTGTTTTATTAAACCTTGGGTTTTCGGTGGCTTTCAGGACTGGGAAACACTTACCAAAAATATTTAAGTTCAAATAAGCCTAAGTAACTGCAAATGAATTTTCTTGTTATTGTGGTTTCCCTTATGAGTTACAACAAGAGTTTGTTTTTGTCCTGTTTTTGCCATTGCTGAATTATCCAGTTCTTGATGTTAATCCAGTAATTGGGTGGTTTGGGTATCCGTACTAATTCTCTGTGTCATATATCATGACTTTTGCCTTGAGAATGCAATGACTCATCCAATTGGCTAGATGGCTCCAGTGTTTCAGGTGACTCAGAAGGAAGTCCTTTGACATTATTGATCACAATGGCTACGTCCCAACACTTTTTTACTCCTTCCTTTCAGGGCCTCATCACCGGTTGTCTTCTACCAGGATGAGACACAGAGGAGACGAAGGGGAAATTGGGGGTTTCTGTACTTCAGTATCATAGATGTCAATTTATAGCAACCTCATGCCAGTAGACACTCTGAAGTGAGTTTTTCATCAGTGTCTTTCAACATATCATTTGTCATAAGTGTACAAGTGATGATTGAACCATGAAGTTATTTGATTTTCATGGATAATTCTAAGTTGTCTTCAGAGCACATGAACTTGAAACTCCAGAAGCAACTCAGTAAACTGTAATAATAAGTTTTAAAACAATAGCATATCAGACCTTGCATTTGAATTATTCTTCACGTCCATGTTTTCCTTTCACTTGATTACATTGCTAAACCGCTTTGAGGGTGTGTGCTACCTGGACCGTCGCTGAGCTTTATTCAGCGTACTGTACGGTCTATGAGGCCCGGGAGAGTTTGGGCTGGCAAGCTGGGCCTCTCTGCTCTGACCTCCAGCCCCCCCTACGTGGTGCCCCTGGAGAGCGATGGGAGGACGGACGAAGAGGGGGGTGGAGATGAAGGAGATGAAGGGAAGGGAGGGTGGCGCAGCGGCTTCTGCGGAGCCAAGACAGATGCTCCTGTGGGGGAATGTGCTGAACCTGGTATCTGGCAGACCAAGGAAGAGGCCTTGGAGTGTCTGGTGTCCGTCCTGCCCTGCTCTTTCTTCCTTTTTCTGTTTGATTCCTTCATCTCTTTGTCTTCCTCTCTCTCTCTTTCTATCTATCTGTCTCTCTGTCTTTCTGCTTCCCTCTCTCTCTTACTTTTCCTCTTCCTCTCTGCATTTCTCCCCAAACTGTGGCAGGCGAAACACTATGATTCATTGATACTCATTTTTCTCTCATGGATGCGTTTTCCAGCTCCTGGGAATCTGATTTCCTGTTTCTGCTCCCGTCAACTGATTGGTGTTTATGTTTAGCAATCTGTTTCTTATAATCTTTTTGTTTTTCGCCCCTTTTCTCCTGCTCCCTGCCCCTCCCTCCCCCGCTTCTTTCTCTCTATTGTCTATATGAAATGTTCCAAGATTAGGCCTACTCAAGGATGAGGGGGTTTCAGGCCTTGGCAGCAGTTGAAACGGCCAGGAAACGGCAACACCTACAGCCTGAGCCATTCAATCCAGTCCAATCATCCATATTGGGGGAGGGTATGTGTGTGAAATGGAAAAAAACACATTGCTTATAGTGAACATTTTTATTCTCCCCACACTGGAGCTTATAAACCCAAATGAACTGCTGTTAATTTAGAGGTAAAGAAAATCCTCCTTTCAGTGCCATTTGTCCCCATTCAACATTAGACTAATGGTCTGCCAACAATAAATGCCCAAAGGGAGAATCTGCTTGGTATAAGCGCTTTATAAATACATTTGACTTGACTTGATGTTGCAATGGGGCCTGCTGCTTCTTCCTAATCTAACACATAGTCCAGATATGGACCAGAACAACCTTTGGGGTCACGGCGCGCTGGTCTCTCCCTCTTCTCTCACAGTTTAAAATTAGAGCGTCACCACAAGGACCGCGACCTTTCGTTAGAGGTCCCAGGGGCCTCCTGTGTTCTGCAATTATGGTCGTATCGGCCTCGATGGGAGATTGTCCTTTGTTCTACCCAGAGGCCTTCTGCAGACTCAGTTGGAGCTTAGGTCGTGACTGCACTCCAATTAAACGTCAACAAGGGCAACATTTTATTTATTTTTTTACTTTATTTATCCCAGGGAAAGTTTGCTGAGCGCACATGTAGCTTTTCAGCAATGGCCTGCTTCACATTCATACAGTTACAGGCATTCAGACCTGGGAGCTGACCAGTACAACCGGTCTTCTACTCTTGGCCACTGGGAGCTGCCCAGTAGGGGAGACTGGGGCAGTGCGGGAGAGGGGCACTTAGGGAAAATATAACGTTTCCATTGGTGAACCATGCTGTGCGGTGCCATGAAATCTAAGCTAGGACCACCTCTTATCAGGTCTGTGAATCATCCACAGCATGTTTCACCACAGTGTCCCTGTCTCCCCTACAACTGGTCTTCTACTCTTGGCCACTGGGAGCTGCCCAGTACAACCAGTCTTCCACTCTTGGCCACTGGACAGCTCCACTTGAAAAGTTGGGGGTCAAATGCCATGATGGAGGTAGTTGAGGGAGGGGAGTGTAATCCATCCAACCATATGCTTTGCCCAGACAGATTTTCCAAGCTGTTCTGGGATTCAAACTAGCTAGCTAACTTGCTTCTTTTTG
>CABFOQ010027290.1:6822-30709 GCA_900660455.1 Gephyroberyx darwinii | reverse complement strand
CTTCTACCCCTCGCCGTAAAATCTCTGGTGCAGCTCTGCTTCGGTGTGCTGAATTACAAAAACCCAGCTGCGATCACTTCACTTTCACTTCAGGAACATTCACAAGTAGGCTGTGCAGGGTGACAAAAGTCTGGATTTGTCTTGTCTCGAATCTCCATTGAAAGCAATGCTGACAAAATTCCCTGAAATTCATTGAAACAGCGTTTAGACCATGGACAGCTCTTGAAAAAGCCTTGAAACGTCTTAAATCCAATTAGCTAAACTCAAGGCCTTGTAATGTAATAATAATATAGAAGAGCAAGGGTTTCTTTCTAGACCGACATTCAACAATCATTCAGGGAGAAATCCATCAGAGAAGAGGAAGAGACACCAATTTCTCCACTGACAGTAGCCAAGATAGACCAGAATGCAATGTGGCCACAAGAAGAAAGGGCGTGGTTGTGATTACAGACACGCCCCAAAGTTCACAAACTAGTTGGCTAGCTAGCTGACAGGTGAGGCAAAGCAAAATCCCATTGAGCTAAATAGCATCATTGAAAGTGATAAGTGCACCTCATTCTATGGGCGTTGACGAAAGGCATTCTGGGAAACGTAGGAAATCACAATCTTAAGTAAAAGTAGACGAGGCAAGTTGAGGGAAAGTCACAAAATTACTGCTAGAATGCTTTGAACATCACAGATTGATGTGGCGGAGTTTTCCTTTAATAACTGACTTTCAAGAAACTCTGAATTTGACTCAGGTGGAAGTGAAGATGTCCCAGCCCAGCAGCAAAACGTTTCCCCTCAAGTACCTGGTCTGAATTCAGGGCTGTGGAAGCATGTTACAGTCCAACAACCCCATGTTTCCATCCCCATGTCTCTCCCTACTCCGGTACCCAGGAAAACCCCCCACGGCTTTTCTCCGTCAGCATTACTATGACAATATTGTATTGTTCTGGCTGCATCGTCACGCGTCGGTTCAGTTTCAGTCTACACGATGTGTTTTTCTTTCTTTTCTTTTTTTTTTGGATTGACAGATAGTTTGTCCGTGGTACTTGCTTCGTTTTATCATTTCTTAACGATGTGTGTAAATGCTGTAAGAGAAAAATGTATATATATGATTTCAAAAAGCGATGTGTTGAATTTCTGTTTTTTCTTTGTCTGAAGGTTTCTGTGTTACCAAGAGTATGAACAAGAAAAAAAAAACTTATTTTGGTCTTTGCCCTTTTGGTGCAGAACTGTCTGATCAAACCCGGGGCAGGATCGTTCTGGAGACGTTTTATGTTGACTGTTTCAAATGTGGAAACTGTTACAGTTTGCTTGATTCAAAAAAACGTGTTCATGTTTAGTTTCTTTTGCATTATTTCAATAAATGGCTTGTTTTGCCATCCTTTGCCACTGAAGTCTAGACATTTTTTCACAAATTCATAAAGTGGGACTGCAACAGAGAAGAGAGTCCCATCCCCACTGACTGAGACGTCGTAGATTCACCCCATTTGGCCAAATTTAAATCTGTTGTCAGAATGGTCATTGGTGGGAAATCTTCTCCACACATGAAGAGACGAATCAGCATCTCTGGGTAATGAAGTCCTCCAAATTCAAACCGTTACCTCTTGCTGCTGGTGGGGGCGCCAACGTGCAAAGTAACCTAGTGCAGCTTTAAATTCCTAGTAAATCTCTAGTTTCAAGTTTTTTGGGTTTTTTTAGAGGTAGAGATAGAGATGGTAGCCTAGAGGTTAGAGAAACAGTCTTGTGACCGGAAAGTCGCTGGCTAAAATCCCTGGTGGGTGAGGAAAGTGAATGAGTAACAACTACTAATGTTGAAGTGCCTTTGAGCAAGGCACTGCACCCCCAACTGCTCCAGTAGAGCCGCTCATTACCTCCAGGACACTTCATCACAACCGGACATAGATAGATATGCCTTACCTCCTCTAAAAGAATCCACTTCCTTCAGATTGATTAAATGAATGTGACATTTTGAACACAAATTGTCCCCTTTAGCAGAGCCTGAGTGGTTACTCTTACTTTGTTGTATCACTATCCCCGAGATACAGCGGTTCCCCAAAACCAATGACGATTAAGCTCACAAATATAATTCTAAGCACAATTAATTAAACCCATCCCTTTTGCTTCATGTAGGACTGTATGACTGGAGCTGGAAAAGAGACTTTCCCTGGAGGTGCAATCACTTGAGCAAGGCACTGTGTAAAGTCACCTGTGAAAGTGTGTGTATATGAAAGTGTAAAGGATGATAACACTGGTAACACCTACTCTATATACATAGGCAGTATTTTGAGTCACTATACAATAGACTCAATACTATACAAATATGATTAAAAATATTTAACACTATTTTTGTTCACAGTAACTCACTATTGTTTATTGTATTGTACTTTTTGTATTATGTTGTATTTGCTGCCATCTAGTGGTCGTAAGGAGGAATGACAGGCCAGACAGCTATCAAGCCACCAGCTCGTAGATAATCCTAATAAAACGGTAAACGGTATAGATAAATTCAGATATTACAAAATAATTTATTGTTCGTATTTTCTATATTTAAAAGACAGTGGTGGTGTAAGAATATCTGGTTTTACAACTAAATAACACAATTTTAAAAAATCGCCAGGAGTGACGTGAACGTCTTTTAACCCGGAAGAGAAATATTGCGTCCTGCCCGTTTTTCTCTGGTTGTTGTTTTCTGTTCTCGCTTCACCGCCAGTCGTCATGTAACAGTAAGTAATTTGTATTATAACATGAAAGAAATTGTAAATCATATTTTCACATATGTTTTCTACATTTTGCGGGCGAAAAGAGTTTGTTTTAGGTGGGAACACCACGAAAACTGCATTAACTCGTCGGTGTCGCTGTCAACGCGCCGACATTTACCTGTATCAAGGCAGCTAGAGTTAGCCAGGAGGAGACCGGAAGTTTGCTTTCAAGGTAAAAGTGCACAATTTTTTCTGTTAATTTAATTTCATACTAATGAATACAATTATGGAATATCATTTTTACACTGATAGGATAAAACAACTTTGCATACATTAACCCTAACCTAAGATTACAGGTTTATGCATTTTAAGATCCTTTTGTAGCACACAAATATCAACAGATATTAATACTTGTTCTTGCCACTGTTGGAAATTATATATTTGGCCGAGGCAAGATTGTCTTGTCTCAAAATACAATACACTAAGCCTTAGTGTTGTAAAAGAGGCCTCCAGAAGGCCTTAGTGACTAAGGCCTTCTGGAGGCCTTCTGGAGGCCTCTTTTACAATACAATACAGGCCTTTTTGGTTGCCTTTAATTAATTGGAAATTAGCACAAAAGACATGGTGTTCACAGGTCTAGAGGAAGGTGAAACAGAATTACTTCCACTAAACTCAATTAACATAGGGACAACAGACAGAGGCAGAGAGGGAGGTGTTGGGATGAAAGGATCTATGTGAAATAGTACATGGATGAGTTTGTATAAAGGAACTGTATCTGCTTGAAATTCTTCAGAGTATCCTGGTAGGCAGTGATGTTGTCGGATCTCTCCCTTTCAGTGCTGAACTGTATTAAATACTCATTGAATCCTGAGACGTAGTTTGTTGCTGCTTTCTTCTTACAATCATCACCACGACCAAGATATAACTCCTAACACCACTATATCTACTACTTTTACAATACTGGACAACACTGACCGGACCAGATCCCATCTTTAATAAAATGACAATATCAGCAAACCCATAATATGTTCTTCTAATCCTAGTATTCACCCCTTTCTAATCCTCCAATCACACTCCTCTTGCCTCTAACTCACCTCCTTCACCTCCCATGTCGCCTCTGCAGATGAGCTCCTCCTTCCTGGAGGAGGATAACTTCCGACTGTGCTGTCAGCTCCTCCTGCAGCAGTCTAACCGGCTCAGAGACGGCTGGAGCTGGGAGCCGGTCCAGGTGAGGATGGTGTATAATAGATCAGTGTTGAGGCAGAGTTCTTACAAAGCTTGAAAACCTGCTGTCTGTGACTCTAGCTGACGGTGTGAGTGTTTGGCTTTTTTTGTCTGAGTTCAGGGCTCAGAGGAAGGCTACCTGAGGAAGACTACTCTGAGATCGATCACCCACTCCAACCCTGACCGGGACCGGGAAGGATCCAGTGGAGCCACAGAGCATCACACTCCCAGTCACACTGGGAGAGATCAGCAAGAACAGGTGGAGTAGTGTTTCATTTTCTGCAGGGAAAAGTGTGTTTGTATACACTGCAGGTTTCAGAAAGCCACTTTTAAGAGTTTTTACGACCATTTTTATGCTACCTGGAATTGAATTTAGGAGCAATTTAACCACCAGAATAAAGAAAAGACAGCTGGCAAAACCAGCCTATTTCTGATTGGACGTAGCTAATGAAAGTTGTGAAACTATAAACAAGCAGGATAAGAAAAAGAACACCAGGAAACAAGACCAGCAATGCTAGTTGGTGCCAGATCCTAGTCAGGTCAATTTATTTTGTATGATTGCTTTCTTGTTTAGTGAAATGGGCAAAATTGAACTTCATACATAGCCTACTTCTATAAATACAAAACTGCTTTGCCGCCACAAATGTTGTAACTACGACAGACATCATTCATATTTTATATTTATTTATATTTATTTATATTTTTAGAGTTTGATAAAAATATAAAACAATTGGCCTCATTAACATTTACTAAGCCTAGTTAGCGTGGGCCCCTGTCTTCACAGTGTCTAGCAATGGACTAGAATCTGAAAAATGTATGTAAGAAATAATAAAAATAATAATAATTTAGTACCTTTTAGAAGCTGCTTGCTAAGAGTTGAGTGGACATGTGGGTCAAACTTACTGCAACCAACTGGAAGTACAATAATGAATTACAACATAAGAAAATAAAATAAAATAAGTACAAATCATGGAATTTTTATTTATTTGCCTTACTTTCCATCTATGGAACTTAATTAACAATAAATCTGCATAGACATCTAGACCTATTATAACTGCATTTTTTTTAAGGACCCACCGATACCCTGATAGATTCAGTTATAGAGCTACATGGGCTTTTTTCTTTCTTTTTTTTTTTACACTCACCACTTTTCTCTCTTCCTCCACAGCTGCATGCGTCTGCTCCAGCTGCTACAGGCGACGTCGATGGCATCAGCGATGATGACGATGGCATCTGCGCGGTATCAGAAGGTCGCGCGCTCCTGTATGAATATCACATCCTTTACTCCTGCAGCTACAAGACGCCCGTGCTCTATTTCAGAGCCTCCACCCTGGGTTAGTCACGTGTGTGTGTGTGTGTGTGTGTGTGAGTGTGAGTGTGTGAGACGCATCCATTTTACTTCGACGTCTGCCTTTTTGTTTTGTCTTGATTTCGGCTGTATTTTCCTGGTCCCGTCAGAGGGGAGGAGCCTGTCTTTAGATGAGGTGTGGAGCTCTGTCCATCCCAATTACAGACTTCGGCTACAGCAGAGTCCCTGGAACACGATCACGCAACAGGTAAACCAGGGACATCAATCAACCAGAAACAAGCCTTTTCACGAGTAGAGTTGATTTGAAGTCATCATTTAGATTTTTACTACACAGATTGCCTGCAAAACAAGAAATAGCATGGGGAATGTTTCTGGTGGGGTATTTTGTTCTCATTTCCTGCTTTTGTATTTTAATTTTAATATGTGTATCTACATATATCAGAAGTCCCTCCTTGCTCTCTCTCTGCCAGGAGCATCCGTTGCTGGGTCAGTCTTTCTTCGTCATCCACCCATGTAGAACAGAGGAGTTCATGAGGCCTGTGATACAGGCGGCTCAGCAGGAACACAGGTAGGAAACAGTGTAACAAATACTGTTATTACTTGATTTGTTACCTTATATTACTTTTTTATTACGCCAATCGCACCCTCTCTTCCCTACTAATATCAGGATAATAATAAGAAGAAGAACTTTGATTTAAGAGCACCTTTCATGGTACCCAACGCACTTAACAATAGAAAAGAGAAGAACTAGATAAAATGAGGAAAATAACAACTAGGCTAAAAGGTAGGAAGACAATAAGACAAACAAAGGACAAAAGGACAAAAAAGGACAAGGCCACACAGTTCAGCAGCTGGGTCCAAAGGCCTGGCTGGAGAGGAAGGTCTTTAGCCGCTGTTTAAACACTTCAGCATTTCACTCAGACTTCTTGACCCAGTCACCCATGTTGGACTATTGTTATGTGAAAGAATTCAGAAACCGTTTCCCAAAGGTGCCTGAGAATTCAGCATCCTTTTTCTCAACTTTTCTCCTTAACATTTGTAGTCTTGCTAAAAAAAATCTTTTGTGTCCCTTAAAGAACTACTTTGACTTCTTGGAGGTTTGGCCCACCTTATCCAATATGTGACGAGATTGGTGCCAGTTCCAGTAGATAGCTCTGTCTGGTCTGCATGCTAACGCTTTAGCATACAATATGGCTGGGTGGTCAGTTAATTCTAATGACACTGAATCTGTTTCTTCTGTATTTTGTATGTGCAAATATAAATAAATAAATAAACTAAACTAAATTAAGAAACAAATGTAATATGGTGTGTGTGTGTGTGTGTGTGTTCACTCGGCAGGCCGGTAAACTACGTGGTGACTTGGCTGAGTGTGGTGGGTCCGCTGGCTGGCCTGGAGATCCCCCTGAGCTACTCCACCCAGTTGGACCCAGCGTCCCACAGCGCCACTGCCGGGGCCCAACTGGACTGAGACTTCATGCTACCTCTGTCTACAAATATGCTCTGCTAACGTCTAGAACCTTGAGAAGGTCAACAACTAGTAGTGACATGTTGTCTAGAAATGTATATTTAATATATTTGATGAGCTGTATAGTTTTTTTTATGTCTAGAGACACTTTTGGTACAGGTTGTGAATATTTGTACATCATATAAATGCTGTACATTCACATTTTGTTACTCTCCTAATCTATTATATATTGCATATGATGATTTTTGGCATGTTCTCATATGCATATGTTCATTAATTTTGTGTATGCTGCTGTTGCACACCCTCATAGTGCCGTACTTTTATTTTTTCACATTTTGGCACATCGTTTTACACTCCTCTGTTCTTCTTTGCTGTATCCTATTACTTTCTCCTGTTGCACCAACTCAATTTCCTCCCCATGGGGGATCAATAAAGTTTAATTTCAATCTGATCTCCTCAGATTGTATGAGAGTCAAATCGTTCTGGAACAAAATGGGAATGAAGGAGCAATAAGGAGTTATTGATTTAGTTTAGTTTGTTGTTCCAAAGCAGAGTACGGGTCACAAGTGAGTTTGGAAAGCCAGAAATCGCAGAAGCTGACCGCATAATCTCGGTATTGATCAACACCCCTATCAACCCTGCAGATATTTTTTGCTCTGGAGCTGTAAAAATCGTAGATATTGCACCTTTAAAGACCAAATCTGATCCTGATAATACTATAGTATCTAGTATATCCAGTTAATCCTGCCCCAGCACTCTACATGTCGTTAAAGCTTTTTCTTACTATTGATCATTGTTTACCTTTTGGTAATCATTGACTGGAGGTGATAGTTTACCCTCTTCTTAATGGATCACTACATCACTGGTTCAGACAGAATCCATGTAGACTACATGGACTCCAACGCTTTAATAGGAATAAAATGGTGCCAGCACTATTTATCCACTACATGCACACGACTGTGTAGCCATGTAAGTGCATCATTTGCTTTGATTTCTCTTGGTTATCTGAATGTGTGTAAGTGTGTAATACAAGGAGTGTCCAGCAGGCAGTGCCATCTCGCCTTTAGGAGGTTCCTGCTGTATTAGAATGAGTTTTCTCATGTTCACATGAAGGAGTGCATCCATCCATTCCGATTTGTGATGCACTGTTCTCAGCTCTTGGTATAACTGTTTTCTGATACGATAAGGTTTCTGAACTGCTCTGCACGGCTGTTCCAAGCCAGGAGTGTCTGTGTCCTGTTGTCTAGGTGTATTTTCTATTTGTGTCAAGGGGGGGTGGTTCTGAGACACCAGAAATCACTGTTGAGCCTTCTGGCGGTGTCGTGGGCCTAAATCAACCAAACATCTGTGATGGGAGGTGCCTTCTTGATACACTATATCACCTATTAACAGATTTTATTGCATTTTCATCCCATTTAACGGGATATTTATTACATAGTTATTACATTATCCGGCAGTTATTACCAGTTGCCACATGATTTTCGCTAGATCTATTTGATATTTTCATTATGATTAAACATATCATACTGCATTATCAGTATTGCATTATAGCAGCATATTTTATCTGGATTGATTGATGTATTGCTTTGCAGGTGACTTCAATATGTCCATATTAATAATAGTATAATGTCTACTTCAGTGTTGGAACACAACACATTGACAATGACAAAAATAGTTGAAATTTTCCTGTTGGTACATGCCATGAAAAACATCTTTGACTGTTCAGTTAATTGAGTTGAAGACTGGAGGTTCTTAGTGAGACAAGAGAGAGAATAAGAAAGAGATGAACCCAGGCTGGACGTTTTTAGTGAGAGAGGAGAGAGATATATGCTTTTTATAGATAATTGTCAGACTTAAATGGATTACGTAAGATGAGAGAGTCATCTCAGAGGTCTGTACCAGATCTTCACATCGGCTCTGACAGAGCTGTGGGCTGAGAGGGATGAATGGGGTCAGAGCCATCCTCTCTTCATCTTAAAGGAACACAGCAGGTTTTTGGTAGATTGTCCCCATGGTCAATTTAGCTGGTGGGTGATGAGAATATAGACACCAAAATCAATCATATGTCACTGGTAGATCATTGGCTATTCTCCATGCTAACACTTTAGCAGAAACTGTGTTGAGTGATAGTAGGCTCCATGCTAACTCTTTAGCATAAACTATGTTGAGTGATAGTAGGCTCCATGCTAACACTTTAGCATACACTATGTTGAGGGATAGTAGGCTCCATGCTAACACTTTAGCATAAACTATGTTGAGTGATAGTAGGCTACATATACAATATGTTGAGTTATAGTAGGTTACAAAGAAACAAGGAAAGTAGTCCCTGCTAATTCACAACATGGTATTTTTATGTCATATGTCACATACATTTTACCAATCTACCCAAAACTGCCAGGCTTATAATTTAATATTACTTACCATTTAGTTTTAGAGCTGCTACAAGTTCTCAGCATGGAGTGCTAACATGTTAGCATGGAGCACTGGAGCCAAGGATCTGGGACACATGGATGATATCGGTTGATTTTGATGGCTTTGATTTTGTCATTAACACAGATTATTCATATGGAGTTTGTAGTACAACCTTAATTCACTGATTAGACAGAAAAATGCAAACTTCTTAGCAAATTTAGCAAACTTCAAATCTGGAATACTAATCCATTCAGATGTTCCACACAGGGTTGCTATGTGTTGATTAAACTAAAGTTATGTTGCATATGTATGCATATGTTTCAAAGACAACAGTCAATAAAATGTGGTGGACGTACTGTAACATACAGGGTCTTGACAGTCAGTCCATACTGACAGTATTATTTATTGCTGAAGAGAAACCTCTCTTGACATGGCTGTAAACAACATATATTGAGTGACAATTGTGCCAACCCACACACATATATATGCACAAAAGCTCACCATTGCATGCACACTCACACGCAGCAGTCAATATACAGACAGCACCAAAAAAAAGAAAAGACGGGAGACAGGTTGACAGCATCTTGCTGCCACTGTAGGTAATTCTGAACTGAGACAGGACTAATTTTAAGGTGGTATTATCGTGAAATAAATATTTAAATGGAAAAAACATGGAAAAAAGAGGAAAAAGCCTTGTTTAGAGACCTATATACAAACTGTGCAATCTGAAGGTGGTTGATTTGATGAACATTAACATTAAAATCCTTATTTTAGAAATAATGGTTGTCTGTGCTCCCTTCTGGAGGTGATGAATAGCTTAAATTTTGTGTATTGGCCAATATTCCATGCCGATAATTATATACGGTGCACTAAAAAGTATAAATAGATGGATACCTGCATATTTGCAATTATAGCACACCTGCATATGTAGATAGTAGGTTGGGATGAGGCCCACGCGAGATTCAAGTGGACTGGTTTTGATCCCTAAGGATGTCAGCCGGCTTGGAAAAGAAACTCGCTAGACACGAGAACTTATAGCTTTTCAATCTAACTTATTTGGGCATTGAGAGAGAGAGAGGAAAAAGAAGTCGATAAGCCCCTTATTGACTGACTTTCTTTCGTATGGCACCTCTGGGAGATTGCAAGACGTGCCGAGGGCACTTAGGATATTAAACAAGATGCCAACTTTAGCGGGCCAAAGCTTTTAAGTGATGCCATCAATAAAGCGGCATTGTGTGCATGGCGCACGTCTGGCAGCGGAGTCAGACGGAGGGGCGAGTTAGGTAAGAGAAGCCGCGACTGCCAACCGGTGATGTAATGCCACTGAATTCCCATCGGTACTGACAGATGAGGAAAAACCTAGAACTTCTCTGTGCAGTCAGGTTCGTATTGACCCATTTAAAGGAGACATTCACCCTCAGATGCTCTTGAGCAGTTATGTATAATCATTCTGTGAGAAAAAAAATTAGTTAGTGATTTCCTACGTTCATGGGGGGTCGGCATCCCCCAGAGAACAGCCGTGAACTTGTTGCATTAATCTGTAGTAGTAAGAGCAAGACTGCAAGTTTTTCCTGTCGAGTAAAATCGAGAATCGGCACTTTATGTCTTGTGGTTGCATTGCATTCTGGTTTATTTCGGCTACTGTCTGTGGAAAAATCTATATCATTTCCTCTTCTACGATGGATTTCTCCCTGTGTGATTGTTGAAGTATGATTCTGAGGGGCTGACGCCTGACATTAGTTTTAAAGTGTTTTAAGGCAAATTTGTCCTTTAATGACACTTTTGACAAAACAGGTCACCTTTGGTCACATTTACTAAGCTGCAGCAGGGTGCAGTACTTCCACAGTATTTTCAGGCTGGGCAGTTCTTCATGAACACATTAAACACAAATAAGATATATTAAATGAGAATAAAGTTAGTTTTGACCATCCAGTTATAGTTTTTCTTCAAAGTGACAATCTGCAATATTTTCATATAAATAAATTACCATTTTGTTACTCTCCATCTGCTGTTCTAAACACCCGGTGTCAGGTAGGGAAAAAATCCTCTGCACAGGAAGTGATTTTTGTTTTACGTTTCTGGTTTGTCTGGAATAAATACAAGAAGAACTGGGTAGTTAGCATGAGCAGCGATAGCCACCATGGCTAAACAGACAAAGAAAAGCCACCTACAGAAACTCAAACTTCCATCAACAGAAAATCCGAGAAAGATGTCACAGTATTGGACACACTGTTTGATTGATTGATGAAGTGCAGAAACATCACAGCAATGAGCACTTAGCACCAAATATGGAGACTAAAGAAAACCAGGAACTCAAGGATTACCACTTAAATTAAACAGACACTTAAATTAAAGTGTCAAAAGCAATAATTTGAGGGTATTTTTTTTATTATTATCTCTCTGCCTCATTGCCTGTAGAGAATAGGGACGTTCTCCTCACCGGCACAATGGAAAATCAATAGTGTTCAGAATCAGCACAAGCCAAGACATTCAGTCATCCTTTCTTCTCTCACGCAGCTGAGTCTGAAGCGAGCCTGAGATAAAACATTGATTTATATCAGCACTGAAAATTATTGCTTCTTTATATGAACTATTTAAGTTAATGGCTGTTTCATCAGAAATGAGTACAGCCAAGCTTATGCCTTAATATGTGACTGTCACTGGGGACAGGTCATTCGTATGTTTCACTTTAAAGGGTAAAAAAAAGAAATAATTCAAGTTATGTCGTCACTAACCAAAAGTATAGACATGTTGATGTAAAGCAATTACATTTTTAACATGTACATGTTTGAATTCATCTGAATGTGCTTGTTCAGAGTTTGGGGTTTATTATGTGCACCTACTGGTAGGAGGTGAACCTGCTGATTGGACAGATTTCAGGAATTCGTAAGTGAGACGAGCCAATAAGAAGCTGCAGTCCAGTTGTGATTAGATGATGATGAGGCACCGACAGACACTCTGAAAATCCCATCCAGGCATTTTCTTTTGTGTCTACCAAATGTGAAAGGAATACAGGAATCCAGTGAAGTGCGAAAACCTGTGTCAGCTTTATGACCACTCTATTGATAGTTGGTTTTATTGTTTGAATGAGGTAATTATGTGAGGTTGCCTATGGGGTAGCAGGGAGAGTGCTGACTATTGCTCTGTCTCCCACCAGCTAATTGCCACCGAACGTTGGCGACGGGGGTTTATATTGAGTTTATATGGTTGGCGTTATGAGCTACTCGAGATGAGTGATGGATCAAGACAGTCGCCGGAGGTGTCCTTGGGATGCCCCACGCTGAGCAATCACCGTCATCCATAAAAGAGAAATATGATTTCCAATTCCACAGCTGTATATCTGGCTAAGTGGATATTCTATAGCACACTCAGAGCAACTGTTTTCATATTTTGTTCATTTTTGAGAGGCTTTATTCAATGTTTTAATTATATATCAACTGCGTTATAGAATTCTGATAACTGGGCATTGAATGAAAAATCACCCGTGATACATGCAAATGAAGATGGTCGACTGAAGAAGCTGATATGATATCCCTTTCTGTCCTCCTCTCATTAATCATGCCAAATCTGCCCCGCCCCCACCTACCCAAGATAATATGCTATCATGTGGATCTACAAAGACAATGTACAGTAGATGTGGTTAAATATAGCACTGCTGCCACGTGAAAGCCACATAACCCCAGTATTCTTTATTGTAGAGCTTGATTCCGACCTTTAAAAGCTAAAAATGGATGCGCTGACAGAAGCGCTCACCAAATGGTGAATGGAAACATCAAACCAAATGCTTACCAAACCCCATGGTATGACCTCACAGATGCTTGGCTATCAATGAGAAAGTAAATTTTTTTTAACTGATTAAAAATCAGTTTTATGCATCATTTTGTGTCTTTCCTGTCCAAGGTATTTTTTTTGAGAAATAAATGGGATTACGTGGAGATTTCATTGAATCTTAATGATTTTATTGTGAATGTTTTTGACATTGATGTTCTTTGCATTTGAATGAAACCATAGAGCCTGTCTCACAAAGCGAGATCAGTGGGTTAGCAAGCTAACTTTGGGCTTTCGGCTTTTCGGTTTCATGAAGGCAGCTCACTTTCTTGGTAATGGTAACTTACGCTGCACGGCTAGTCAGGTTATGTTCAGGATATCAGATCAAAAGGTATTCAAAAGCCCGCCTCCTCACCAATCAGCACCCTGGAATAATGGCGTCACTCATAGAGGATACCATGGACTTTTTAAATAACCTTTACGGCAAAAATTCCATTAACAAAACAAGATATTGCATTCAAATGAAAAAAATAGTACTTTTTTATATTTTTATTTTTTTATATTCTATAGGTGTGCTTCTATTCTATTTCATTTTCCCTGCCAATCTAATCACGATCAGTAGTTTCATCTTATGTCAAATCTGCTACTCTGGATCTCTCCATGTTGCATGCGATTGGGTATTTGTTACAAGCCCCAGCCCTTTCACGTGAACGCGCAGACAATCCTGGGTTGACAGAGCGAGGTTGATAACCAGCATTGTGAGAGCGGTTAGTCAGAAATGCCATCATTTGGTTTAGTGAAGCCAGCTACCGCCAAGATACTCCAACTACGCTGAACCTCATGGGACAGGGCCCCAGTCGGTAGGGCCTTTTTTGTGTTGGTTGTTGACAGTGACGTTGATGCGAGAGGTGACGAGGTTCAAGCTATTTGTCCTGCCCTGATCCTCTGAATGGTGGCTAGAGGAAAGATTACGAAATAGAAAGAAATCTCATTAGTGGCCAGATTTGCCACTAATTCCCATACACATTTCCCATAAAATCCTCTTTTGCCATCGTCCAGTTTTTGGAGCCTCATGTTGTTCCCACTAGAGGCTCGGACGAGGGATTGTTCAGATGACTTGAAATTCCCCTAAGATGAGAGCACTTTTGTTAGAATAACAGTCATGCATTTCAATGAACATGTTGACAGTTTAGAATATGAATAAAGTTTTCAGAATAAGAAACAGCAGGTTACCTTACTGGTTTCTGCTTTTGTAGCTTTTGATGACCAAATCATCACCGTGAAATTTCAGAATCATAAAATATCAATCAGCAAGTAATTTTCTTTTCTCTTTGACGAGCTAACGTGATGCTATTTGGCTCGAAATGAACACTTTAGTACACTTCTTCAGTCATTCTATTCTATTCGAGCCATCTCCCCTTAGCCGTTAAAAATGCAGAGTCAGTTGCTGGTTTTAAGAGGCTTTTAAAAACTCACTTGTACCATAAGCATTTTATTTTCTTATTTTGTTATTTATGTCTTTGTCTCTGTTCTGTTTTTAATGTTTCATAATTTGTATCTTTTTTTTAATTTGTATTTCTATTTCATACATGTATTGTTATGCAGCGCCTTGTAACATTTGTTTTGATAGGCGCTCTATAAATAAAGTTTACTTACTTACTTACTTACTGTTATATTCTATTCTATTCTATTCTATTCTAACGACTACTGTCTTAGCAAAAGGAATTAGAATGGATGGTAAAACTGAGGACAAGCCTAATCTCCAAGCCAGATTTCAATCCATTTTATGCTATTCTGTCACACTTTTCTCTCATACACTAATAAAACTGTTAAAATGAGGGAGGTTTGACTGCTGTCATTTTTGTGAAAGGGATCTCGATGCCGTCAGGAGTGTTTTTACCAAACTATTGTTTCTCTCTCACTTGCAAATGTGATCTTTTGCCTTAATCGTGTTTTTAAGTAGCTTTTCTCAAAATAGCGTAATCTTGGCTCAGCATTCCCGTAACAATAAAGCATTGTGATATTGCACAGGTTGAAACACAAGCTAAAACTCAAACCCACCACTTGAAGTTGCAGAATGTCCCAGGAGCAGTAGGGCTGTTCCTTTTTAATTAAAGAGTCTAGTTTGAACTCTTGGCTTCTCGTCCCTTTTGCATTGCATTAAAAACATCATATCATATGTAATAACGCTAAGTAACTTTTACTCTGAGGTCATTTTGAATGAGCTATTCACTTTTTCTTTTGCTTCTGCTTAATAAATTTTCAGCAAAGTAACAGTACTTCTACTGAATATTTTGGTACACTTTCCAGCAGTGCCGGCGCCCCCTATACACAGACTACACACGTTGTGTAGGTCACCACCCCCATAGGGGCCCCGGCCACCCGTCCCCGTTTACAAAAAAGCTTTCCCTGATCTATCAGATTTTGTATTGGCACAAAGGTTAAATGACAGGCGATGCCGTGGGGACCCCCATATCATGGATAGATCTGATTGGTTAAGGGGGCATTGTTTATGTCCAAGTCATGCCTGCACTCAATGTCAATCTCAACGTCAACAGATATGGCACCTAAACGGGAATATGTAAGCGATAAAATAACTCACATGAAATGTTATAATTGATTTATTTAGGTGGCTATAGCAGTGCTTAATTGGTGCTTAACTAGTGAAAACGCTCAGTTGAGCCTATAGCTAAGTGCAGCATAACGTTAGCTCGCTACTCCCGGGGCCGTGACAGACAGAGACTAGGCAAGAGAGGAGAGTCAAACGGGCCAGCACGACCGCTTTATTCACACATAGTCAATGGAAGATACGACCCGACCGCTAGGCTAGCACCGCCCCTCTGTCCCGGCCATAGACATATATACGCTGCATTGATGGCTTCGGCCCGTTGCTACGATACGTCAATCTGTCCGCCATATTGGACCGGGCAAGACTGGCCTGGAAACAAATACAAGTAAACGGGGAGCTGCGTTTTTTCTGGATGAAAAGCACTGTAACGTTTACATTTCTCAACCGACTTCAATGAGTGTTTTTTATATTCAAGGGTTTATGATCCTGAAGTTTTGCCTCCAGTTATTTAGAATCTCGATAGTTAGGCTGTAATCCCTGCCAGACGCTCAAGAGAGCACTAAGGACACTACTAAGGAGACTACTGTAACTACATAGGAGGCTAGCAGACCCTGGGCTATGTTGCACACATTTTTTTCTTTAGTTTTTCAATATTTTGCACTATTGTTGTGAATTATTTCTATGTATTTGTTGTTTGATGGAGCTGTGACTACTTAGGAGGCTAGCAGACCCTGGGCTATGTTGCACACATTTTTTTCTTTAGTTTTTCAATATTTTGCACTATTGTTGTGAATTATTTCTATGTATTTGCAGACCCTGGGCTCATCTTTTTGCAGTAGAACTTTAGTTTTTAAATTTTAAATTTTGCACTACTGCTCTAAAGTATTTCTATTTATTTGTTGTTTGTATCATATCTATTTTTGTTACAATGGTAATTACATATTGTTGTTAAATGCATTTATTTGAAATTTTAAAAGAGAACTGTCTTTATTTGTACGCTACTGCCTTTGTGGAATGTGATTCATCGTAGACGGGGCCCCAAAAAAACCTTTTTGCTTAGGGCCCCCCGGAGGCCAGAGCCGGCACTGCTTTCCACCCCTGCTAGAACAGAAAACAGATTCTTGCTTGGTGCTGATATTCCACCTGAGGATATGATGATCCTCCCTTATGTGCTGACCTAAGACCCATGTCCTGTCCTGCCTTATTGAAGTGATATAATTAGATTAGAATTAAAGAGATTAGATTTGAATTAAATTAGACTAAACTGACCTAATTGAAGGAAATTTATCTGAGATCAATTTAAAGCTGCACTAGGCAATTTTGCACGTTGGTGGCCCCAGGTGGTGACAAGGGGTAACTACTTAAATCATGAGTACGTCATTACCTAAAAATCCTGCAAGGTGACGTCAGTAAACTAAATGTCTCCTTAGTGTCGGGTGAAGGTGGTGAAGAGGTTCAGCCATCGTTGCTGAGTCCAGTTTTCTCTGTTGCAGTTTATCTTGTACCGCTTTAACTGAACTGGACTGAACTGAACTGTTTCTGATTAAGCGAACAGACAATTTTGGAAATCCTTGATGTCTACGTATATCAGGTCTCTATGCTGAACTCTGATGTCCCCAACTGAAGACCGTCATCAGATCTGCGGGTTTTCATTCTTCCTTCGCTACAGAATGTTCCTGGTTTCCTTTCAAACAAATATGAATATCAGTAACAAAGGTGAAATTTCTCACCATGAAAGACCACTGTGTTAGCAGTTTATTAAAACAAACATCCACACATTCCACATTACTTTGCTCCTGTAAATCACAAAGACAAGACAGTCTGCGCACAGTACTGTTCTTGTTGGCATTTGTCACTATTATGGAAAAAGAAATTCATGATAGGGCATTCTCAATTATACCTTAATAGGTTTTACTATGACAACATTCTCACCAAAAGTTTTGCAGTATGTAATTCTGATGAAAATCTAGCTCCTGAATTGATTTGATTGAAAGTGAATGGAGCCCAGCCTGAACAACACCTTCAGACAATTCATGCGTATATCATGAAATGCCTTTGGACCACAACTGTCAGTCAGAGAAATGGGGGAGATTTAGGCTCTCTTTTTGTTCTATCTGTCCCTCTCTTTCTTCTCTCTCTCTTACATTTCTTACAGGGTTACATTTCTTTACGCTGGATGGAAAGGAACAGGAACCAACTGAGATACTGAATACTTATAATTGGGGGATGGCAACAGGAATCCTGTCTCTGTGTGTGTGTGTGTGTGTTTGGGTGGTGGGTTGACAAGGATGAATGGGACGCCTGAAAGTTCGATTCCCTAAACTGCTGGGAGAATCACTCACGTGAATAACTCAAGTAGCATTCTTCAGCAGCTACTGTCACTGTGCCTTTGAATAAAAGCACTGAACCTGATCCAATTCCTCCAGTAGCCACAGTCTCTGATGCTGCCTTAGCAAAGGCTCCACAACCTGATGCATAGGTCCCCTTACTGTACATGCAGACCAAGCACAACCACTATTTGTTGACTGTTTACATGAACAAATATTTTTCATGTAGACCCTTATTTTTTCATTTTATTTGCCAATGTAATCCATAATCATATGTCTGGAAAACATCATCTTGAAATTGTGCTTTATTCTAGCTAGCCATGATAGATAGATAGATAGATAGATAGATAGATAGATAGATAGATAGAACATATGCAGCAGAGAACTGCATATGTTGAAGGACCTGAGCCTCCTCAGGAAGTAGAGTTGGCTCTGGCCCTTCTTATACAGGGCCTTGGTGTTGCCGGTATATGAAGGTATTTCCCTGCCAAAACTATTTTCAGAAGTGTATCATGATTTGCAAGAGCGAAAAACAATTTGAGCAAGAAAAATACATTTGTATTCACAAAACTCTTTTTTCAGTTACGCAAAAGCCTAACTGAAAATGCTCCGCCTGCCCCACCAACGCCGGGTGTGGATCTACAAGTGGGTCAAATTTGAGGTCTGTCCACACCCCTGTAGTGTATTGGCCGTAACTCCTGATTTCCAATTGGTTAGTGTGACAGTATAAAACTCGGAGACAATGAAACTTCGCCATCACTTTTACGGCGTGTTGTGTTTGTCACAGCCTGTCAAACTTGAGAGATTAGCTTGTAGAGAAAAAATTTAGTACACGTTTGGTAGTAAATGTAAGTAATTTGATTTAAGATCTATGATTAATTGTATGTGTATTTGTTATTATGGGTTAGTTATTGTTTGCTGTAGTGTTCCACTGCATTAGGAGCTTTGCTGTTGGTGGTTTTAGGTTAACGTTAACATTACTTGGCGGACGTTAGCTACCGAGCACACCAAAGCACAACTTGTCAGACAGTTGGTTAATTTCAGCCTCGTTCTTGTAGCTATCATCACCGGGTTAGGTAACGTTACATCGTTATTAAACTGAATAGATATCATGCACTCATTTTTGGTTCCTAAACCAAAACAAAGTAATGCTATTGCAGCTGCTGCTAGCTCGGATTCAGAGGATCCGGGACCGCCCGCTCCCTAGCATCAAGTCCCTGGTTCAAGCAGCTCACCTTCCCCGCCCACCTCGCACCAACACTGGGCAGTTAGCGGTGCTGCTACTGACCCTAGCGCACCATCCCAATCGATATTAAAATAATTTCCAAAACGAATGTTAGCCAAACGGCTCGCTCGTTTAGTCCAAGCTGGTATCGTTCACGGCCGTGGCTGGAATACTCGACAGGACTAGACGCATGCTTCTGCTTCCCCTGTTGCAAGTTTTCCGGCACAAATGACAGAGATATCGTTTTTACCAAGACGGGGTTTACTAATTGTAAAGCAGCATTAGAAAAGGACAGGGGATTCCAGAAGCATCTAGCCATTGCCATTTGAACGCTGCACAGAAATGGGCAGAAGTGGAACAGAGAGTGGAAACTGGTGAGACCATATCTTGTCTACTGGGACAAACATAGGTAGAGCCGCTACTATTATGGTGCATTCCAATGTACTCGGGGAAAAAAGCGACACGGTAAAGTGCAATGCGGAAACTCGAAGATCCAACTGGCACAAACAGTGAATTATAATCCAGTCCCTAAGGGGTAACCCCCACAAGTTCATAATAATATGTTCATGTATATAGTTCATAATAGTTCATAATTAGTTTATGCATGTTGCCTGTAGTAATAACATTTAAATAAGGAAAACACCCTGTAGACTGTAGTATAACATACTGTGATATCAATAAAAAGTTGCCCACCCAAAATCTGTGATTGCCCCCCCAATCAAAGTGGTCTAGAACCAGGCCTGTCACGAAGGCAATTTTAATATAACATATGCATGATCAAAAAAACATTACAATCTCAGTCCAAAATGCACTAGCCTGAAAATACAGGCTTTGCAGCTGTGAATCCTTTAAATGTATTAGCTAAGTAGCCATTCATAATGCTAGATCAGTTCAGGGAGTATAATTACTTTTGTTTTACCTACTTTTAACAGGCTCAACAAGACAAAATTCAACTAGCACTGAAACATCTTTTGGATTGTGTGGAGGAGGTGAAAAAATCACCCATGCAGGCAGGGTTGATACATGCAGGCTCCAGTGGGATAGCTGGTGCCATCCACATGGGTAACCAGGGAGGTGAGAAAATACCTTTTTTCTGAAAGATATTGTGACCGTACGAGTAAGACAGTAAGACAGAGTAAGACAGCAAAGCTGCTCAATGCTCAAAATAGTTTTCTGTCACTCATTTTCATATGAATAAATATTACTCAGACCTCAACTGTTCTCTTTTGATGTGTTGTCTTTACCTCACTATCTTCAGGGAACAGCACTGTCCATGGAATGTCCAGTGAGCCCACCCAGACCATCTGGCCAGGGAACAGTGGGACTCAGCCCAGACCAACTGTGAGCAATGAGATGCAACGGTGTGGGTTTTCCCTAGATAGTTTTCATGCTTAGGGGAAGACACCACATTTGAATACAGGCACAGGTGACATTTAGATAGCACAGCAGGGAGTGGCCAAATTTATATTTCAGCATTTGTATTTACTGGGCATCAAATAAAAGGATCACCAGCAGAGAAGTGAAGACATATTTGTTGATGTAGACTTGTGGATTTGGTTATTTAGTTAATTTCAATTACATATTATGAATAACAATATTGAATAAGAACATTCAAATTATAAATGCTTAAGTTATGGATAGACCAGGGAGTGGTATACCATAGCCATTAATGTTGCCTACCAAGCATGCATGATTTAAGACCACTAGAGAAGCTACTAACTGTGTAACTGACTGCTGCCTAATTCCCTGACTTGGCACAATTTTTAGTATAATTTAAATGGGCATCTGTACAAAAGATCCAAAGTGTATGTGTGTGTATTTTATGTTTATTTTCTGTTGTTTGATTGACAAATCTTTCCCTGGGATGACGGCGTTTCCATGACATAACACCGATCCGTGTTTTGTTTTTTTCCCTGCCGGCCCATTCCAGTTTGTTGTCCAGGTGAGTTCCCAGGTACGTGTAGGACCCAACCATCTCCACTCGATCCCCTGGATGGAGACCGGGGTCGGCTGGACCCTAGTCCTCCTGAAGTGGCTACAGCTATGCGATGCAATGGGATAGGTAATCTAGCAAGGTAATATTGCATAGCCTACCCTACATTTAGCAGCTAAAATGTTTTAGGCTACTTCGGGCAACACACCAGGAAGACCAACAATCTCTGCCACTTTCCTCCATGCGTTATTTCGTTAGCTATTCGTTAGTTATTTCAAGCTATGGGTGATATAATTGGTGAAATCGCAGCATAGCTGTAATAAATCTTTGTTCTATCTTCTATTCAAAGTCGAAGTCTAACTAGGAACAAAAAAGATTTTTGAGAATCAGACTTTTACCCAAATGTGATTGTTATTGCACTGTGACCATCATGCTTATTTTCATAATATTACACTAATACACTGGTTTGGGATGACACCTATCCCATCATGCCATGCGGCAAAATTTGAAACACTTTCTATGACTATCAATCTATAATGCATTATAAGGGCACTCATAATGCTTTATGACCATGCTTATAGCAACACATAATGTTTACTGATGGACTATATCAGCACTCATAGAACATTATACATGTAGATATATCTTTAAATGAATTATTAGTACAAGTATCTTATGAACATTTGTGACTATCCATCAGAGATTGTCAGATAATCTTTTAATCTCAATGAGACAAACTGATAGATAACTAATCACATGAATCAATTGATTTAGATGTTGCATATTGTTTGTTGGACTTAATCCATTGTTGAGGATGTAACATTAGTGTGTGCCTAGTGCATTTTAGCAGTAATCTTAGTTGTTAAGTAGTAGTGAGCAATATCTGGGGATGTGATTTTATTTTTCATTGATATATTTTCAGGTGTCGACTGTTGTTTCGTGTTCAACTGTAGCCGGTCACCATTGGCTGTCTGGGCTTTGTAGTAATCTAGACGGCTTGTTAGCCAAGACACTCACAGGTAGCAAGCATGGAGCTAGCACTAAGATAGTTTTCACTTGTTTCTGTGAAGATGTTAAATAGTGTAGGTTGGTTTGGGTTTAGGCCCAGACTGAGAGTAAATAAAAGAGTGATGGACATTACATCCAACAGAAAGCCTCACCAATAGAAACACAGTCGACATTCCTGCACTTTATTTCTACTACAGTGCTAATCAGTGGTATTTTTGCAGTCATGTGATTATGTATTATATGACATTGCAGGTAGGACTTAAGTTAACAACACTATATTTCTCTTGAGGGAAGCTTTGCTGTAAGTTCAACCTCTTCCAATGTGAAGTAACTGGTAGCTTGGAGAACCAGACTTTCAAAGTAGCTTCACCAACATTGTCTCTTCATCTGACCCACAGTCAGAGAAACATCTTCAGACAGGATCGGCAAGGACAGAAGAAGAGCTGAAGAGAGTTCATCTCCATTAAGCTTGCTGTCTGATATTGATCGTGTCTTGTCTCCTTTTTTCTCCTTTCCGCTCCTTTCCTCTCCTCTTTTCATCTCCTCTTCTCTCCTTTGATTTTCCTCTCCTCTGCTTTTCCTGTTTCTTCACCTTTCTCATCTTTTCTCTTCTTTTCTCATTCCATTTCCTTTCCTTTCAGTCTGAAAGGGTGTACCTGTGACATTCACCCCCTCAATATTGATATTTCGTCAATCTAATTTCACATGAACAGTATAGCCTGCAAGCTAACAGCTTGGCTCAGACCGGGAGAATTCCCTTGGCTCAGTAATTCTGGCTAACAAAGTGAACAGTAGCGCGGTCTTAACTCGACAGGACATGGTTAAACCCATAGATATTTAATAAACCAACCTGTCATGTTTAGTGATAAAGTCCTATGCAGTCTACACAATAATACTTGACTGCCTGGGAGCTGTGGTTTCTTGGCGGCAAGGGGCAAATATGCAATATGTTCAACTTGAAAAGAATAGAGGAGGCAGCATTGCCACACCCTAATCTGTTAGCATCTTTACACGTAATAACATTATCCAAAGCAACTTCCTGATGACTGAGTTGTCGTAGTTATGTCTGAACATTGCCAAACCAACCTACTAGTTGTGGTTAGCTTAGTAGCCTAGCTAGCTTCCAAATGAGCTGATGCTATCAACAGGCTGTTGTAGCTTATATGTATGAGTGGCAGGCAATCGGCAGCACATAGCAACATTATTAATTTGAACATCTTAAAAGATGAGAACGACTTAAAATCACACAGTCAATGTGAGGCTTGGAGCAACACTAGTTTTGAAAACTAGTATCTGTATGTAAATTTTAATTAAGCCTTTACCTTTTACTAGTGAGGATGTGATGATGATGATGATGATGATGATGATGATGATGATGATGATGAACACCTTTAGGATTCCCACTTATTTTACAATTAATTTCTCCATACCTTCATACCAAATGTTCATGACTGTACTACTCTGTAATGTATGATGCAATCTTCATAAATGCTATGACATTGAATATATTTGTTGTATTTTTCAAAATTGCTCATGTAATTCTGAAGTTTAGAAAAATCCATAAACTTAGTATAATTATTTAAAATTTCATGACTTTTCCAAATGTTTAATGATATTTTACAATTTTCCAAAACATTTCCAGGCCTGGAAAACTAAAATTCCATAACTTTTTCAGGATTTTCATGACTGTGAGAACCCCGGGCCTTCAACCATACCAAAAGATTTTACAGTTCACTCCACACCACTATAAAAATGAGGTCGCGATACACCTTTAATGATGTCAGAACGTCCAACTTGACTTTGTCAGTAACAGACAAATCCATTTGTCATGGCTCGTCGCCTCCCATCGACCCCAAAAATAGATGGATAGATTTTTCTGTCCTTTCCCTTTCTCCTCTCATTTTTCCTCTCCTTAGCTCTCTTCCCCTCTTCCCTCCTTTTGATCCCCCTCTCCTCTTCA
>CABFOQ010027287.1:1434-11743 GCA_900660455.1 Gephyroberyx darwinii | reverse complement strand
CCACACACAGGGCTGCGGGTCAGGCTGACTCCGGACAGCGTGACCTGGCTCAGTGGATGTGAACAAAGCAGACGGCTCTGGAGACGCTTTGGACCCGTCGGGGCTTTTGTGTTTGCTTGGCGCTGCCATGGGTGACAAACACACATCTGAATGTCCTATATCTACCTACTGCTCCCCCCGCGGGCCCTCCCCCTGCTGCTTTCCATCCAAATAGTATTTCACTCTTTAATCTTGGTAAAAAGGACTTGTGGTTTTGTACCAAGACTGACAAGGGTTGGGTGTAAATTCCAGCGAAAACCTGAAAAGCCTGGTTCATTGTGTTTGCTTTTTAGACTTTTTTTTGCCAGTTCTGGCTATTTTTCCGCCTCCTTTTGCACCTCACTCTCTCTTCGGGTCTTGAGTTGAGCACTTCCAGACTCTATTTGCACTGTAAAACCCCACCGCTATCGTCAGCTGTTGTTTCCTGTCAGCCGCAGGTATCTGTAATTGCGCAGCTCATCTTCACACGCTTTTCTACCACGGGTAACCCTGAGTCCACAGTTGGCTCATGAACTACAACCTCAGGCTCAGACTTAGCCACTTAAACCAGTCGCTGCATGCTTCCACGTCCTCACATTTAAGTTTGCGTGTAACTTAAGCCTTGAGACGTTCAGGGACTCGTTCCGTTTCATTATCGTCGTTAATTTGCCCTCCGGCTGAGCGGCGAGTTCAACGAGTCATTACGGGAAAAAACCAGAGTGAGTGGATCAGCCCGACGTGGTGACTGTGTAGGTCGCTACACGTGTTGTTATTCAGTGGTCAGTGAGCTTGCCAACAGCACATCAAACGCACAGCAAGTTGTCATGGAAGATATCCGCCATCTACGACACGCCCTCTCACTTTGATCCACGCGGCTCGTCTGTCAGCACCTTCAAAATAAATTACGCCTGCTTTCTGTTGGTTGTATTGCAGTAATCGCCTCAGCAGGCTTGTTCAACAAGTACCCAGTCACACTGCAGCCCTTCCCCTCAATGTACACCTACCATTAATAACAAGCTATTGGGACATGTTGTGCTGTGCAAATAGCCCGGCTACAGTACAATCTACAATATAGTGTAGTCAGGAATGTGTGCCGTGCAGCTCCCTCTCAATGCTCACCCATACTGCACATATGTCAACATACACTGGCTGCAAATGCAGGTTGTTCTGAGCTCTGTGTGTTTGGAAGAACAGGTCGGCCACTGTTGAACTAAGCTGGAGGCTTAAATGGATTGCTCAATCCCAAATGGACCCCGAGCTCCTTAAACCAAGCCTGTTAAACCCGCAAGGTATGAAAGATGTGATCAAGCAATAACAGTTATCCTGCGGGATGAGCTCAATACCTTTACGTTAGATTTACATGACAGGCATTCGGTTGACACACACCCAGCAGAAAGCAGCAGGAGTGGCTCGTGCTGTCACAGCCAATTAGAGCCGATGGGGCCCGTGCACGGTGAGACGACAAACCTGTTTAACTATTTTGTCCCCAATTGGAAGCAGTTAAAACACACCGATGGCGTCACTGTGGCTGGGTGCAGAAAAAGACATTGTACTGATTTCTGTCCCCAACGTGATGTCAGACACCACCGGTCTGAGGTTGACCTGGAGGGATGATGCGTCTTCGTACTGTTGGCCGAATGGGTGACGGATGGTTAAAGGTCAAATGTGATATCAGGGCAACAATATTTGGGTGGATTTTTCCCGTAACGGGCGACCAGGTCAGGAGACTCTGGTCATACTGGCTCCTCACACTTGTTGATGATGCACTTGTGTATATAAAAGCCTAGAGAACGAGTATCAGGAACACAAAAGATGGGTAGCAAATGCACGTACACACACACGGATCATGCAATGACATCAATCGTCAATATTAAAAGGCCTCCGTTTGGCACTGAGTACACTGTGCATGTTTACTTGCAGTTGCATGAGAGAGAGAGAGAGAGAGAGAGAGAGAGAGAGTCTGGTTGCCCATCATGCCACTGTCACTGTGCCACCTCACCAGCTGGGAGGGAGCGGCCTGTTTCAACACAACAGCACGCACTCACATATTAACCGTATAGAGTATAGAGATGGGCCCGGTTCTGGCTCCATCACGTCTGCACAACAAAGCTTCTTTATGTACAGTCGTGCATCAGCGAGGGCCACGGCTGGGCCGGTCCCTGCATGTCCGGAGACAAAGACTACATTTAACAGTGTTGCAGAGCCGGACTGAACGGTTCACTGTCCTTTCCTTGAAACCTGGCTGTCAATGAAACGCTTCTTTCATCGATTAACCGTCGCTTAGCAGGAGTCTTTGAGAGGATGCCCAAGATCCTGCCAGGCTTTGGAACAACAGAGGCTGCCTCTCCCTCTCCCTCTCCCTCCCTCTCTCTCTCTGACAGCCCAGCCGTTACATCAGATGATATCATCCATCTTTATGCGTCCCGCGACTTGCACAGGGGCCTACCACTGAGTCAGCACAAAGCATCACAATTCAGCACACAAACACTGATGAGGATGAAGAACTCGTGGACCCAAAATGTGTCCCCAAAAGACAAGGTGGTGTGGAAGTGGGTCACCGTGCTACAATGATATGAGGCTTCAATCTAAAGACTGTGAGCGACTTGCTTGCAGCTGGGTGTCAACAGATGCTGCTGACATGGATGTGGTGTGGTAGGCCAGCGGCACTGACAGGTGGGACCAGACTGACACAGACACGCATGCCATGTAAAAACTCACCTCAGCGCCACACGGACTGAGCTTTCATCCTGTCCCGAGGTCATGATTCCTCATCCAATGATCGATTTATAGGTGGGGGAGAATAAAAATCGGATCTATCCGTATTGATTGCTGTTCATCGGATACCCTGGCAAAAAAAAAAAGAAAGAGTGCGCACTCCCAGCTGGTGAGTTGACTGTGCAACGCAGCAACTCACCTCGACTTCAATTCCGTCATTTAAAAAAAGAACACCTTAACAATAATTGCAGCCATACTCGCGAGGTTAACCGGAAGATGAGGGTCCACGCTGCATCTCTCAGCGGTCCGCTGGATGCACGCCTTCCTCCCGGTTCAGCTCCAGCCTACATGCAGGCTGCTAGGTGAGGCAGCGCTGCAGACTCTCACCGTCCCTTCTGACTGGAGCCGCAATGCGTCACCAAGCCACGCCCTCTCCGGTTGAAGGCTGCGAGCTGACGTCATAACCAGGGCGCTCGGAGATCATCAATATTTTGGTGTTGCATGTTTACAAAAAAAACATCTATGGAAAGGTATGTACAGACTTAGAACTGATTTACAAAAGTGTTTTTGTTTGTTCTGTGTTTTGTTTTGTTTTGTTCGACAACAACAAATAATAAAGATAGATAGATAATAAAACCCTTTATTTTCTAATGAATCATATTATTACCATAGCGTAAAATGAAAACCTCCTTTCTGTGGTTGCCAAGGAAGTCAAGCAGTATTTTTTATTTTATTTTTCATACAAATCAAGTTGTTTATTATTATTATTATTATTATTATTATTATTATTATTTATTTATTTTTTTAAATCTATGGCATTTTCTGCTAATGGTAAGGCTATAACGTTTTTCTCAGTTAGAAATTTGTGTAATTTAAATTTGGCATAAAAATGTTCATTGCTATTATTTTTGTATATTTTTGTATACTATGTCATGTCATGTCCATATGGCTTCTTTGTATCTTGACTGTGCAGAATAAATAAATAAATAAATAAATAAGTTGCATTCACATCCTTTGGGCAACACCGTTAATACCAGAGCAATTTAATGCCCTGTTGGTTATTAGTGTGATTGTAAAGCACCCTAAGGGGCTCTTGCAGTTAATCGGTATAGTCTGGGAGTGGGGGCTGTGTGTTCATTTTCAATAAAACAAACAAAATGAAGGATTTTCATCATATAAGTCATTTTGTGATCACAGCTGTTAAACCGTTTCATGGTTGACATTGCATTGTTTGGTTTACTGTAAAACACAAACTTAAGGGTATTGATCAGCTCAAGTGTTGCTGTGTTGAGTATGAAAAGGGTGAAAATAATCATTACCAAGAGAAACCACAGTCTACAGAAAACTGAAGCGTTTCACAGCTTCAAATGAATTCAAAAAGCGTCAACACTTCCAAGCCGTTGCTTTCAAACTGTCAAGTCGTTTTATGGTTATTCCCACAGGATTTGAACGCAGCATCAATTCCAAATGAAAATGGATTTGAGTATCTTGTTGTGAATAAAGGCTGGAGAGATTTTTTTTTTTACATACATAGTATATTGTATTTTGAATATAGTAATAAGTAAATTGAGATAACATTTCAGCAAAACAAGATAACTTATGAATATGTTTTAAATGTTATATTGGACAAACACAGAAATTGAAGAATTGATCTTGCTGGAGAATATTTCATTGCTAAGAGTGATTAGAAATAAGAAAAGAGATATAATAATGATAATGTTCTTATTGCCAAGACTTGGATTATTCCAGTAAGCATTTTTCTTCTTCTTCTTTTTAGTTTATGGATTAATTTTCTGTGCTTTTTGTCTAGTTTGTATGTAATCTGAACTAATGCAGTGATATATTATTTTCTGTCCCAGTGACCAGGTCTGTCATTTTGTACATTCGTCTTGTCCAATTAAAACACCCAAATTAAAATAGTTAAAAATAGACTGTTTAAAGTTAATGAGAGTCTGCTGTCTGGGTACAGCAGCTGAATACGCAGCAACCCAGATTCTCCACACACACACACACACACACACACACACACTGATTGCACACCAGGTAGGAAGTGATTCATTGTACAAACTGTGGATTGTTTCCTGTTTTGATTCCTTGTCACAATTGTTTTTTCCGTCCTTCGAAGAGAAGTGACTTGAACGTGACAGACATCAGTGATCAACTAAATGTCTGTACGTCTTTATTTCATGATAAGGTTTAAAATACACGAGCAGGCTCGGGAATAACACAACTTCAGAAAAAACTACACTTAATAAAAATTGACTCTCATCAGCCAAATTCTGCTGTTCATCCATTCGTCCCCACGTCCATTTCAAATGCTCCTGCCCATAGGCTGCATTTCAGGAGGCAGTTTTCATTAGTTTTAAAAGTGTATCTATATTTCTGGTGTCCATCTCACATCTCCAACCTTCATACTAAAATACCTTTTGAGCCTTCAAAGAGTTTACATCCAAAACTTGTCTTGTGCAGCTCCATTGATAGAGCCTGGCACCCATACAAAAAATGTAAGGCAAGTAGAACCCCTCCTTGTGCTGCATGCTCGAGTCCAGTGAAGTTAACTATTTCACTGCTCGACATTTAAGGTTTTATTTAAAACCTCTTGAGGACAGAACTCTGACACAATATCACACAATGGAGTTTATTGCAATCGATGAAGTAAAGAGCTCTGTTAAGGATGCTCCTTCACCAGCTACTCACTCAGTAAACCGTTAGCCCCACCATGTGGCCATGAACCCTCATGTTATGAGGGTCTTGGACAAACCTTTTGGGAGTATTAAGTGAAGGGATAGTGGAGTCTAAGGAGATGCAAGGAGAACTTTTGAGTTATTCTGTTAAAAAAAAAGATTGTCACTCCAAAATAGGTTTAAAAAGACTTTATTCTATTTGGCTGTTCATTATGAACAATTTAAAAACTGCGCCCCACATCTTTCGGCTCCATGGAGTTCCTCTTTGTCCTCATGACTACTTTACTTACACCCTTTTTACCAACCATACTGTCTTTAATATGAGAAGCTAAGAGTATTTCCGGCCTGTGACTGTAATATAGCTAAAACATGATATCCTGCAGGACCTTGTATCCTTGTTAGGGGTTCAGTTACCCTTCCCCCTCCTCCAATAACACCCTGAATACATCCTGCTACAGGCCTACTTGGTTACTGGGACCGGAAGGCATCGCAAAATACAAGCCCGGTAGTTGAAAGACAGACACACCCTACAGTGTACATTATAGTGAAAGCTAGCTAAAGATGGCATGGTGGCAGGAGGCGAAAGAAACCGCCCACTGACTGAAATGGAGATGGCTTCTGTGGATTCAGGTTGATGTGTTGGAGCTTCAATATCAAAATGAGTTTCATTTCATTCTGAGAAATAAAGTGAAAATATTGCCTCTACCAAACACTGAGTATAGAGTATAATAATAATAAGTTTTATTTCCTGAGGATCACATTATTCAACAGAACATGTACAAAGAGACATACAGAACAACATAAGAATGACATCCAACTCTGATTTCTCATGACCGTCTCACGGATATAAATGTATTGCTCATGACAACTGATAAGGACATGAAGTTCCTTTAACCTGAAAATGTTGAACATTTCTGTAAACAGTTGTGATGTGTTTACTGGAGTTGGTCTGAAACGGCCTGGAAAAAAGGTGGATTTAAAAAAAAATGCTATAAGTTGATTAAAATCTAATTCTAACAATGTCTTCATGAAATATCTTTGATCTTGTATGTATATAAATACGGCACCTTTAAGTCTTCGTTACAAAATGACAGCGCTGGTATTTTATCACCATGGTTATTATACATTTTCCATTTCCATGCTTTTCCCAGACCTTAATATCTTGACTTGCCAATCAATATGCTTTAAGCCAATAGCGGCTGGGCTCACAAGGTCATATGACTTCTACAGTTGAAATGACACTAGATGTACAACTACACAATATGTAGTCATACATACTGAGCAGATTGTTTTGTTTCCATATTTCTGTTGGTTTTTAGGCTTCAAATTATGATGTTAACTTTCCATATGTTCCCAGACCTACGCAGAAACCTCATATAACTGGAAACAAACAATCATGGTTCTTTTGTTAGACACTCCTCAACAGGAAAAAGCTGCATTTGTGTACTTCAGTAAGAAAGCTAGAAATGTTTCTTGTTTCTTGTAGCTCGTAAACAGGATGTTCTGTACTGAACGTCCCCTGGACAAAGGTATTCAGGGCTACTGGGTCACCATTATTGGAGCTGTGGAAATAAGGACATGAAAACAAACATGAAAAGGAATATCTAACATTTTTGTGGCATTGTGGAGAATTGATTAACTCACTTAAGCTGCAGCGCCTTGATACGGTACTTACAGTTATATAGGCTACGCCGCTGGACTGATCCACCCCTCCATAGTGTGCTGGGCTGACCTCAGACCCTTGCTAGAAAATTCAAGGAGTAAGCGACTCGGTCTAACAATTTGGCATAGAAAAATCATTTAAAAAAAAGACAGATTTGGTTTTTAAAGTGCAGCCTCTCCCGTTGTGTACACAATAGCAGCAACACCCACAATCAACTGATTTGTTCACACACCAGCACAAGATTCAAGTGACCAATACCTGTTGGTGATTTCAACAGGAATGGGTTTTGAAAGATCCCACCTTCAGAGAATGAAATAATCTGTTTTTTTATGAAATATTGTTAATAAATATGAAACCACAGAAGCTTGACCAGTGCTTACTCTCCTGTACATCATTAAGGCTAGTAGACAAATATATATATCTCACTGCACGTATAAAAGATGGCTGGTCAGACTGTAATCGGTTCTTTACGCTATTATCTTGCAGTAACACTACAGTGACATTAATGTTGAGGCATGGTGAGTCAGCAACCAGGACCTTTGAGCTCTCAGGAGTACAAATAAAGATTTTGTTTCCAAAGTGCTATACACCCCAAAATCCACCTTTAAATATCTTTAAGATACAGAGGAGCAGTAAAAGTTGTCAACCAAGACTTTAATCATCTACTATCCTTGAGAAAGCACCATAATCCACTTTAATTCCATAAGGTAAATGGACTGCACTTATATTATTATATAGCTCCTTTCTAGTCTCTCCAACCACTCAAAGCACTACATTCACATTCACCCCATTCACACACATTCATACACTGATGGCAGGGGCTAACCTGGGGCCAACCTGCCCATCAGGGGACCCTAATCATTCATACACACACACACACACACCGAAGGCGCAGCTTCGGGGGCAATTTGGGGTTCAGTATCTTGTCCAAGGACACTAATCGGACTCCGATTAGAGGACGACCCGCTCTACCTCCTGAGCCACAGGACACAGGTAGTAGTCATTTTTTCCAAATAATTAAAATCTCATTTTGAAGCAAACTGTCTCCCTAATGCTGAAGTCCTGCTTCCACGTTCTCTTCTATGACAGAGGGAATGATGGGAAATGAGGAACATATACAACTGAACACCTGAAAGCAGGCCGACCCCAGCAGGTGCAGGACACCGGCAGAGAAAAAAAGAAGAGATGATTGACGAAGAGTCACCAAAGGGAGGGAAAGTTTCTTCTAGGATGATTAATTGGAGAACTCAAACAATCAGACGGCGACATGAAGACTTTTCCTCCCCGAGTCTTCCCAATCCTCAACCCACAGGACAGAAACCCGAAAGGTAGAGAAAACCAGACAGAACCTCCCTAGTCTACTCCACATCCGAGGCGTCGTTGTCAGAGCAGTTGATGCTGCTTTTTACCCGGATGTACTGGACGTGGTGATTGTTGTCTGGTGAGGAGGCTCCACAGGAGCAGAGCTGACCGGTGAACAGGTTCTCGATCTCCTCCAGCTGGAGGCCTTGGGTCTCCGGCAGACAGCCCCACATGAAGAGCAGGCCGAGCCCCGTCAGGCCGGCGTAGAGGAAGAACGCCCCTGCAGGAGGGACATTTCCACTTTAGCAATTCATCTGAGGATCCGATCCAGAGCGACGGCTAACGTTTAAATGTCGGTGGTAACTCATTCACCATCATCTCGGCTAACTGATGGAGCTCTTACCGTAATAAGTCAGATACTCCGCGACGTGGAGGAAGGTCAGAGCCAGCAGGACGTTGAAGATCCAGTTGACCCCGGCTGAGCAGGCGTTGCCGGTGCTGCGGGCCCACAGAGGGTAGATCTCAGAGTTCACCGTCCAAGGCATGGGACCCATACCTACCACAGACATGTTCACATGCATCACATCCAAATCGTGGGTCAAATTGCTCAGCATCCACTAAAATAAACTTGTGCAGTGTGCAGTTTTGAGATGGTTTCTGAACTTAAACCGATAAGACACGCCTCCCCCATCCGTCCCTCAGACATCCAGGATTAATCGGTGACCTCATCTAGTATCGCTCGGTGGGAACAACCTCCATGAAGCATTGGATGTGCTGAATCTGTCACGGTTTTTACATCACAGCACAAGGCTTGTTTTGATGAAGATGCCTTTAACGAATCATCTGAATTTATCCAGGGAGAGCTGACTGAGTGTATTTACACACATTCATCCCTGCCAGTTGGTCAGAACAACCATAGTTTTCTACTGTTGGCTGCTGTGTCTTGCTCTGGTCAAGTCAAGTTTATTTATGAAGCCCTTCATCACAAACCCGTCTCAAAGGACTTTAGAGAGATGAGCCTACCTAGATCCAACTAGTCAACGATGAAACACAAAACAAATTTTAGAACACAAAACCAAAAAAAAATAGCATGTTAAGACAGAAACAAGCCGATCCAGCCTGGACCCTCAAACAAGACATGTCTATACATTTAGTATATTTACTGTCTGTGTTTTATGCTGTATTTCTGTTTTCTACTTTCTGTTTTTATGGAAACCAAGTGCTTGGATGGGAAGCACAATAAAAAAACATATTATATAGCTATCATTATAATCTATGTTTAAACACAAGCTGGTTGAGAGCAAGAGAGTTCAGAGATGGTTCGTGTCACGGCGGATGAAATATCTGTGTACGTACTTTGTACTCTGTGCAGGCCGTAACAAGAAGTAAGAGAGACTGTTTCTAACCTGGAGCGAAGGAGGCGAGGTAGAAGATGAGGCCGAGCAGGACGATCCAAGAGTAGGAGGTGGGGCAGTAGTTGTAGGCCCACAGTGGGTTGTCAACCCCTGCGGTCTGGTTGGAACACCTGGATGAAGCAGAAGCACAAGAAACAACATGAAAACTACATTTCACCATCATCTCTTGGCTCTTGAACATAACTCACTTCAGTCTTCCTGTTTTGTGCCGTGAAGCAATCAAGCAGATTTCCTTTCCACTACAACATAAACCATCTGGACAGACAGCAGCTGAGACCAAGGAACCGATAGCTCAATATGGTTCAATATACAAAAGGTACACAAGGTTACACAGACATCAGGTGCTAAACATGACGGGGGTGGTAGTGCTATGACGATATATCTCAACTATCTGTGTCATTTACTGTCTCACACACACACACACACACACACACACACACACACAAAATGAGTCAATCAACCAGTCAGTGCCTGACCTGCCCCAGGCCGCTCGACCCGTGGACGCCTGACTG
>CABFOQ010027279.1:10109-27296 GCA_900660455.1 Gephyroberyx darwinii | reverse complement strand
GGCCAACAATATCATTAAGGACCCCAGTCACCCTGCACACTCTCTGTTCACCCTGCTACCGTCTGGCAGACGGTACAGGAGCGGTCAGTCACGCACTTCACGACTGAAGAACAGCTTCTATTTGCAGGCCATCAGGCTACTGAACTGTTGAACTGTAACTATTCCTCACACACACGTCACTTTATGTTCTACACTCAGATGCACATGCACTTTATACCTGTACATCTGTAACTTTATATCATTCATGTTTACCATACCTGCTGCTTCGCATCTAGCCTAGCCTTAAAACCGGTTCCATTGCTACTTTATTTGTCTTATTTTGACTTGTTTTTTTTTATTTGATTTGATTCATGTGTACCTACCTTGTTGGAATGAGCCTCGTCCAATACATTTCATTGTTCAGTATGACTGTAAGTGATGCTGCACATTTGATAAATAAAGGACTTGAACTTGAGGATGGTCTTTCTAACCACAAGGCCACCCTCCCCACCTTACTCGAGCAAACCCACATATACACTCCCACACAAAGGTCCGCCAGCTTTCTCCAACAAAGAACATCTGTGGTTTTCCAGCTGTTCCTGCACGGTGTAGCACTATGTCCAGTTTCTGAGCAGCTTCCCCTGTATGTGGAAGAGATCCCGCCTGCAGCACAGCCAACCCAATGCCGTTTCACATTTCATACTATCCTCACATACAGCTACATTCAACAGTCAACATATTGAAATATCTTCCTGTTTCAAGTAGGATTCAATGTAGGATAAATCAATGAATGCTACAATTAGTTCTCATTTAGAGATTTAATAACTAAATCACAGCCTTGGTATTATGAACCACAAAATGATCACATTTCATGTTCCATGGCTTGGAAACGAATTACAGAAACTCTAAAATTAACCTCTGAAACACGGTGACACGGAGGCACAGCTTATAAACAATAGCTCAGGTGATTTGAAATAAAGCAAAATCAGATTTGTCAGCCTTGACAATTATACAATTATTACAGTATTGAAGAAAGAGTTGGAGAGGTATGTAAATAGGACTGTTCGGAGAGAAGGAAGAAGTAATGCGTTTGGGGGCTAGTTACTCTGCAAGTGTTCCCTCATCATCTGCCCTGGGCTGCAACCGAGGTAAAATGAATGAAATTAACTTGCAGTTCAGATGGCAGCAGTGGCCCAATCAATTGCCGTTCAGACACATGCATTATTGCAAAGGCATGTTAAACACCTATTGTCTGTGTCACATGTTTCCTTCAATGTAAGATGCTAACACTAAGCGTCCTCCTTATTCCAAATGATGCATTGGTTGTGTCAACCCAGCCATATGCTAACCAACTTACAGGCAAACCAGAAATGTATAATCTCACACTTTAAGTCAAACACACCAGAGACTTTACATTTATATTGCCGGGAGAGAAAAATGGTGATAATATGCGGGTCATTAGCCAAATACAGACAGAGAAGCCAGCCATTTGCTCGCTCACAATGAGTGATCTCCTGGATGTCATAAGCACAGAACAATCAAGGTATATTTGTCCTTGCATCCTTGGTAAAAAACACTAGCAGGAGGCCATTGATTTGGCCCTGAGGTTGTTTCACCCAGTCTCTTGCCAATGTGGATCGCACATTGGCAAGGGACCCGGGTTTGATTCCCAACCCTGGTTCTTTCTATGTTGGGTTTGCATGTCAAGTCAAGTTTATAAGCCCTTTATCACAAACAAGCCTCAAAGGACTTTACAGGCCTAACTAGGACAAGCTGATAGACAATCAGATTTATGACAGAATCAGTTATCAATTATCAATCAAATTATGACAATGATGATGTTTACAGAACATGATCACAACAAAAGCACACGAAAACAGTAACAGGTAGGAATAGGACTCAAAGGGTTTCATTTTTTCATTTATTTATTTAAACTCAGAGACAGATTGAGAGCAGGTGTATTTAAAATAGTAGCTAAAAAACAACAAATAAAATGAATTAAATTAAAATGACTTAAAACATTCAAAATTGAAGCTGAATTGAATTAATTTAGTGACACTAAAGTATCTAGCTTCAGGGTTTGCTGTTAGGAATTCCAGATATCTGGAGCACAGAATCTAAAAGCAGTCTTTCCAAGATGTGAGTTGACAACCAATCCTGCGAGCGAGACAGCAATTAATAGCAAGTCTACGTAATCTGCCTAAGGTAGCCTAACCTGGCCGGCACCACCAGCCTCTATGAAGACAAGGAAAAACTCCCAGAAAAAAACTCTGGTATATTAATGACAATAAAGTTGAATTATTAAACCATTGCATTTATAAAGAACTGACTATCTTGTGTTATTGATATATATGCTGGACATGATGGTAAAGAACCCCTGAATTTGAGTGCTCAACTCTTTGGATTATTAGACTGATATTATTATAAAGAGACTGTTCTGGTGTAAACTGGTGCTGCCCCGCAAGTGTTTAATTAATCAGTTATCCATAATTGTATCAATACAATTGATACATCATTAAATTTCATAACTGATTGTGGCAGACTGGGGAGAGGGTGTGTGTGAGGCGTAGACTGGATGCAGGAGAGAATCGAGCTAGTGGGCTGGTTCTTCCTGTGTTCAGAACCAGCAGTGGACAATTAAGGCCGATTGCACCGGGGTCCTTTTAACCTGTGTGTGTGTGTGTGTGTGTGTGTGTGTGTGTGAGGTTGAGTGACTTTTGACAGGCGACGAGTGAGTCGACTGTGACAGTGTGGAACAGAGAGTGAGCAGGACCGTCAGCGCCGGCCGACCTGTTCCTGGAGTAGACCTGGAAAAGCCGGCCAGTCTGGTCTGGAGCTGAAAAGCACCTGGTGGACTGGTGGCTTTGGTGCTTTGTGGCTGACCTACGTGAGAGACGGGGCTGAAAAGCAGCCGTCAAAATTGAGTCGTCCCCGTTTGCAATGCAAATCCCCATTTGCTGTGTGTAAATAAAGCGGCCTGCCAGCTCCTGAACTCGCTACTCCTGCCTGTGTCTCTGTCTGTCGCGACACTGATTCGCCTACACCCAGCTTCACTGTGAGATTTAAACACAAGGTTAGTTGGTGGAACAAAGCCTGACTACTAATAAGCCTAAACTCTCACAGGTGCGTCTACCTCCCCGCTGAGCTCCTGCGCCGTCTCTCAGCCTCCAGCTGATGCCTAAACATCTCCCCAGTCTGCCACATCAAATAGTCTCATTCCATAACAAAGCAAACGCTACACCCAACAGGAGAAAAAAAATGGAAGAAACCTTGGGCGGGGCAATTCAAAGAGGCATCCCCCCACCAGGATGGCTGGGTGTGCAATAGATGACAGGACAAAATATAATATAGTTCTGTGTATCTAGTTCCATGGAATAGGTCAGTATGTATGGTCAGCCAGGGCCCCTGTAGTTCAGCATGTTGTTAAATTGCCCAGGTTTGAATGTGAGTGTCTATCTGTCTATCTGTGGCAGCCCTATGGTGGACTGGTGACCTGTCCAGGGTGTTTCCATGCCTTCTGTATGCTGAGATAGACTCCAGCCCCCCCATGACTCTGAATAGGAATAAGCAGGTTAAGAAAATGAATGAAGAAATGCAGAGTAAATTGCTTCTCTTGCCCCTTGAAAGTACAGCAAAAATGTAGTCTCCCACCCTGGTATTGGTCTATGTACTATATTTCACGCTAGGAAGAGCTCGAGGCATAGCCACAATTTGGGGTGGGGTAGGGGGGTGTCATGTAATGGTAGAAGATCATGATCCACAGCAGGTGGTAGAGTGGAGTAGTGTCACAGCAAGACCTGACCCTTGACAACACTGGAAGATTAGCATGCAGAGGATATCAAGGCCAGCATCTCACTTCTCTTCAGAACCGCAGGCTTGTTTTCTGTGTCTCTATTCTGTGCCTTTTAGTTGTGATATTGGCATGAAGGTGGTCCTGGTGCTGTCAGAACAAAATGGGGCTAAATGTGCAAACATGCATCAAACGTCACCTGAAGGGACAGCAGAGCATTAATCAATACCTGTCAACACATGAGTCCTCCTCAGTCTATGGGAAATATACCATGATAACACTAATCGAATCCCCTGCTCCAAGACATTTGCATTGTTATTTTATGTGTGTGTGTGTGTGTGTGTGTGTGAGAGAGAGAGAGAGAGAGAGAGAGTGAGTTTTTGATTCGTTGAGGTTAGTAGGAGCTGCTGCTGTCCTCTCGCTTCAAAGTTAGGCGTAGACTAATCAACCTTAGACTGGAAGCAGCACAGCTATTTCTATGCATCTATTCTAGGCGTGTGACTGCACGTAAATCTTTAAATCTATGACCATAATTCAGTTTCTCACAGATAAACACCATAAACATATCATGCTCTGAGATGGACGGATACACAGGGTAGCAAAAGCAGAGAAATAAAATCAGAACTCAAGGGAAACGTTGTGAGCTTTGATACATATTGGAGAGCTCTCGGTCATAAACACACTCTCTCACACACAAACACACAGACAGATTATTTTGTGGCGAAAGCCTTTTGAACAATTAGACGTGTGTGGATAATGGCCATAATGGTACAATCCAAAGCTATACAAGGGAGGCCAAGGCCAAACATGAACCCACGTAGTGCTCTGGGGGATGAAGCAATGCAGATCACAGAGAGCAGCAAAGTAATTTCGTAAATGTGGATTGAGACCTGTGTATGTGCACATGTGCATGGATATACAGTGTATGTGTGTGTGCACTTGAGTGTGTGTGTGTGTGTGCGTATACGTGTGGGTGCACGAACATACATTTATGTGCATGTGTTTAAGTGTGCATGTGCGCTTGCAGGTGTGTGATTGCTAGGGATCCATCTGGTTGTCTACGGAATTTCAGCTTTCCATTCAGGCAGAGAGTAAGTAGGTTGGCACTTAATGAGCCGATTACTGGGAACAGCATATGGTGTGTTCTGTGCAGTTCTGTGCGGCTCCACCATTAGCAGCAATGAGTTGGGGGAGATGTGGGTGCGTTGGGTCAGGAGAAATGTACCGATATGTGTCGACTTAGACACACGAGGCTTTCTGTAGTTACAGATCTTTGGGGGATGGAATGTACAAGGAGAGGATGAGCAGAAAGGTCCGCAGGGTTGAGACAGGCAAGCGAAAAATTCCATCACTGCAGCTCCATCCATTTAATCTCATCGAAATATCATTATGAAATTCCTTGTGAAACAAGCCATTAAAAATTGTACATAACTCCACGTCAGATGACATCTGCTAAAGCGAAATGTCCTATAGTGTGTAGTCTGCAATAGAAATATTTATTATTAATGAGGAAAGGCATCAGGCAGAGTTCAGATTGATGCATATTTTCAGGCTAGGAAAAAAAGAATGAAAAAAAGACGTAATTGACTTCTCTCTGCTTTTGATATTGTTTCAAACGTAAGGCCCTGCTCATTAAAAGTGACAAACATGGACTGACAATTTCCTTCAAAGCCAGCTACCATGCAGCCCACTCGCTTCCAGGAAAGGCTATGCATGGAAATTACTGCACAACCATATCTACAGAAATAACTAGGTAGAATGCACAATATACTAAATGGGTATCAAATAAATCAGCTTTTTGTTGTCCACAAGTTGTTGTCATATATTATATAGTTTTTTCTTATTGTGTGTTGTTATTCTTATTCATGCCATCTGGCCCTCAATCCTTGTATGTGCTCACAAACTTAGTACTCCATTGAAATAGTGCTCAAGAATTTCCAGTTAGCCTTTAGCCCCCACTACTGTGCCATTGGCAGAACGTTACCTTCCTGTCCACACTACCATTTGGCTTAGCAAAACGATTCATACTTGATACAAATAATTAAGGGCCATGCACCGTAGGACAATCGTAATCATTAGTTTTCTTATTATTCTGTATGGGTGTCTATGGCAGCCCATACAACCGATTGGTCACTTTTTCTGAAACAGTGATAGAGCACTATGTCTACTACCGATATAGAACATTTGGTGACGCCACGACCTTTCCTCTAGTGCCATCATCAGGCCAAACATTTCAAACAAGCATATGTCCTGACCTGTTTGTCGTACAGTCACAAAAGAGACGCAGCTTCTCAGGGACCATTGTTTGAATGGCCAATTGAATCGTAGGCACAGAGAGTTGGCGGACGTCTCATCAGACTCAGTAGAGGGCTGACTGTCCGGATGCCACGCCCTTCCCGTTCTTGATTGGCTGTTCTTTAATGCTTAATATCTTTTGAACGATTGGTCATAGAGAGTTGGTGGACAGCTCATTGGACTCAGGAGAAGTCTGTCTGTCTAAGTGTTTTTTGCACAAAACTTAACCTCTACCTAACCCTAACCCAAACCTTAACCCTAACTATCCTAACTACCACCCAGTCCCATCTAAACCCTAAACTACAAATCTCTCAGCGGCTAATAATTACATAGTACAACAGAAGAAATGACCACTAGATGGCGCTGTCATATCTCTGGCACGTGGAAACCACATGACTGAGACACAAGAAAAGGGAATATCCGCGTAGTCCACACGTTTCTCAACCAGCCAGCCAGAACAAACGCTGTGCCACGACTTCAACCAGAGAGTCCTCAAGGTTTTACAACGTGCTCTGCTTTTTACAGCGTGCTCTTCTGGGCGTCTGTGTTTTCTCTCTCTTTCTTCGTCTCTGTCAATGTCTCTCACCCACAGGAAAGCCAGGCTAACGAAATTTACATTTCTGTTGTAAATAAACTCAAATCTCATTTCTAAAAACTAAAACATCATCAGATCTCACTACGAAGATGAAAAAATTATCTTAATCTTAATTACTGCTCACAACTATAAATGTATCTGTATGTACCAAGTGTGGTCATACCGTCTCTCCTAAGCACCCAGAAAAACTTTGATATAAGTTTAATAATGAAATAATCTGAAATAAGAAGTCCTTTTGGAATATTAGTGCATAATTCAGGTTCATTGATTATTTATCGAAGCAGCTGGGGACCGACTGCAGTCTCTGAAAGGTTATGTAGGAAAGCATGCATTGCTACAGAAATAACCAAAAAATACAAGGAATGATAGGGTTTTGATATAAATAAAATCACCATAGTTTTGGGAGCAGGAAGTTCAAGGGAGACCTCTAGGTCTATCTTCTTCTCTCATTTCTAACTCTTACTCTCTTTCATCCTATTTCTGAATGCTAAATACTGAATGCCTCTCTTTGTCCTCATCTACCTCAATCTCTCTCTATCCTCCCTCTAATCCTCTATCCTGCCTACCATGTCTTGTCTGTGGCTTTTCTTCATTCCCCTCCACCTCATTCTCTCTTTATCCACCCCCAAACCTTCTTGTGCCGGAGTCTCTTGATCTCCAGCTTGATCAAATGGCAAATGGCTATATGATCAGGTGGATGTCCTCCACCCTCTGGTTGTGCTGGAAGTCACCCTTGGTCAGGATGGATTGGAGGTTCTTGACCTTCTCGTACAGCAGTGTCGTACAAGCACGTTGTTGCGGTACAGCAGCTGTTTTCCCAGAAAGGTCCAGCTCGCTAATCACCTTGGCCGCAGTGAATGTGTACCAACAAATAAACACATACAGCACAGTGAGAAATTAACACCAGCTGCCAACCAAATAATTGGTCAATTTGTAATGTGGCTGCTAAGTTTCTATTCTCTACCAAACACTTTTATAAGGCAACCAATCATCATTAGAAGGTTCGATCTTGACTTGCATCCCTAAAAAGTTTTTTAGTTTACTGCTCTTGACATGACTCTTGATGGCACTAATAATGAAAATTAAAAGGTCCAGTAAAAATCAATTTACTAGACTTGTACTTTAGTGCGTACCCAGACCATTTGGTGGTTCTTGGATCCAAAGTGCCTCACATTTTTATCATGGGTGCTCCCAGTGGTAATCAAACACATAAACCTACCAGTGTTAGCATCATGCTCTACCCACTGAGCTATACAGAACAGCTTGGTATATATACAGGGTAGATAGTAGAAGCCCTTACTTGTTTCTGAAAAGTTTTTTAGACAAATTCACACTGACAACATAGTTTAGCATCTCTCCAGGTACAGAATCTCTCGACCTTCTACTGGAAGTCAGCCATTTCAGCTCCAAGTGTGGCTCTGCCGCCTTTGTCTGTTTGGCGAGTCAAGAGTCATTACCCTGTTAAATAGTGATTCACCCCTAAGGAGGCAAAAAAGAAGAGTCTCATCAGCGGAATTATTTTTGGCTCTGTGTGAAAAGATCACACTCTGGCAGTTTGTCTGTTTGATAGGAATGTCTTTGTCCATCCCAGGCCTCAAGGAGGACACACACATTCACTCACCTACTCACACACACACACACACACACACACACACACACACACACACACACACACACACACAAGGGAGAGAAGGGAGGCCTGCCATGATGACATCAAACAACAAAATCACTTAACTGAGCCTGTTGTGTCTGTTTGATTGGTGTCAACTGCCACCTCACCTGCTGACACTAGCATTCTGCATATCAAATGCTCCTCCCAATGTATCGAGACAGGGGAGCTTGAGAGCTGCATTCCAGACGGCTGCATTTCACTTAGGGTGGGGTTACTGAGGTCGGTGAAGACTTTAGACTTCAGTGGGAGAGGCTGGCTCTGTGTTTAATGAGCTTGGAGCAGACCCAGGCTTTGGTCTCTTTCATCCCTGTCGCGGTCAGGGCAGCCAGTTAGTTCACTGAAGCAAGGAAAGACCCCTTTTCTTTTTCCCCACTCAATCTCTCTTTCTCCACATCTGTCTCTCTCCGTCTTACTCTCTCTGTGTCTCTCTCTCTCTCTACCTCTTCTTCTCTATCACTCTTTCTGTTCCTTTACCTGGTCCAATTGTTTCTTCTGTCGGATCTGCTCAGCATCAGCTTCGGCTATGATCTCGCTCGTTTTGCTCCTCTGCCTTCTGGCTGTCAATGCACTGCTTTGTTTCCTCCGCCTGCTGCTTCATTAGCTGCAGCTCTCCCTGTAGCAGGACACAGAGAGACAGAGAGGGACAGACACACACATGCACACAAACACAGGGCTTAAAACCAGAGTTCTGTTTCTGAAAGATAACAGATATGGGACAGAGGTTGCCTAAAGGTGAGAGATGTGGGCTAGTGCCTCTAAGGTTGTCCCAGGTTAGAATCCCTAGACCCTCATTGATTACCATTGGGAAGCCCTTGAGCAAGGCACTCATACCGCCTTTCACATGCAAACCCTGGGATTTATATGGGTTATTGAAACATGGGTCATTCACACGCTGGACCCATCCACCTGTATACATCACTGCCACGCAGAGCCGAGCAAGGTCGACGTTGTTAAAAGTGGCTGTTTCAAAGTGTGTTTACACTCGAGATTATTACTTTTTCTTCCCCATGAATGGATGGAAGCTCGGAAGATTTCAGAATCCTTCCAATTCTCCATTCTTATTCGTTCATTGTTGAAACGGTCCTTGTTATGAATTGGCTTGCAGGCGTTTGTGTTAAGGAGGAGGAGGAAACAGGTTCATGAATACATGCAGTGAAATTCTTTTTCTGCACACCCCTGACTAGATATACACATAACATATCACCCCACACACACACACATGCATTTTCAGTTCAGGGGCAGAGCACAGCCATTGAACGGCGGACCTGGAGCGGTTTTGGAGTTGTGTGCCTTGCTCAAGGGCACTTCAGCAGTGTTGGTGGGCACTGTAACTGTGACATCAGTCATTTTTTCAATCATCAGCTCACAGCTGGAAGACACCATCCTGGTGGTGCCGGGGATCAAACCAACAACCCTCCGGTGATGGGTGAGGCTCTCTAACCGCTAGGCCAACCTGCCTCCCCAGCACCGGTTCTGCTAATGCGTCTCTGATCTTAACCAATGAGGTTCCCGTCCACTGCGTAACCCATGCCCCCCCATTCATACCGCAGCTGAGCAGTATCTGACCCGCGTTATTCCCGTGTCGGGAGCAGGGTCACGGACCTGTGTCTGATAACCCCTGTAGACCCTTTCACACCAACGTCTGACACGGGTCATTCCCGGGTCGGTGCCCCAGTTTGAAAGGGGTATAAATCGCCGGTAGGGATTGATGAGCTGCTCAGAGGTAGCTCTGGGCAGATCCCAGGTGTGAATGTGTGTAACTGTATGACTGGGAAGCAAGGTGGTGCTGAAATAGAACGAAAACCTTCCTAGGATAAATAAAGGTTAAAAATGGTTTTCGCGGCATTTTGCTGTTCCAATTTGATGCACATAACATCAGGTCTTACTTTGAAAATGCCTGTAGAAAGCAATATAAGAAAGTGAAAGAAACTATGAGATAGGAGAGGGAGCAAAGGTAATTTTGTTCTTTCTAATAATTCCCAACCCCTGTCCCTTCATTCAGCTTAAGGAGACGGTGAGGACAAGGCTGTGGTGAGAGACTACCATACTTATTCAGTTGAAAGGGCTAAAGAGCTTCATTAGTGCCCAGATCAGGTGTCCCGTTGGCTGGCTGCGCTCCCAGAAGGACCATGGTCCCTGTTGGTGCCCCAACCACTGTGGTGGAGGTGGTGGTTACATTTTCAACAAAATGTAGTCCTGGACACAAAAGTCCCTTTTACAAATAGGAGTGGATCTTTCTCTCATTTCTCTCCTAATTACTTTGGGAGTGTCCAGACTAAAGTTAGGCGCTCCTGGTGAGGTATTAATGAATGAACAGAGGACACATTGCTGTTGTGTGAAAACATTCTAACTGGTGATGGTCGAATGATTATGATAATGTGGTCTTCTATGGGTTGAGAAAATTCTACAATCCCTTGGGCTCATGAAACCCAATGGATAAACTCAAAAATGCATGGTGGTCAAGGCTGTTTTCCTTCCTGCAAAGATGACATTTGGGCGATATAAGGTTTTTACCAGATAGCGACCATAGGCAGCGGCTACGTGGGTGCAGTGCCCACGGACAAATCATATTGCGATTATAGTTTGATGTGGTTGATTACTGCAGTCAACTAAGGCACGCTTTAAATTTTGTTGCGCATCTACTGGTGTACAGTTCAGTATTTTTCATTTAGACAGTGTCGCTCTGCCGTCTTTTGGACCAGGTCTTTACCATAATTACACAAGTAGACACCAAACAAAAGTTAAAGCACGGCTCAAGTGCCTTCTCGCATGTTTCCAATCACACGCACATATTCCTGCATGTTTCCACACCCTCATAGGTGTTGATCATGCCAACAAACAAATTCAGATACGAACAAAATGATGAATGAGACTGTGTTCGTAGAAACGTCCGTACGAACGCTGATCTTACGCACGTTTTGTGAATGTGGCCCAATCTCTCTGCACTTCCTGCTCAAACTGAAACAACTGAATGAGGACCATACATCATCAGTCTGGAAGGGAACAGACCTCCGAACATCTCCTCTCAGAACTTAAGCACTGCCAACCCACCTGACTTGCATGTGGACTGTGGGAGGAAACCCACCGAAACATGGGGAGAACATGCAAACTCCACACACCTTCTTGTGTGTGGAGTGTGGAGTACTAACCACTGTGCCACCGTGCCACCCCTTCAACATTTAAAGAACCTAAAATACATTTCACATAGCATTAATGAGAATTTAAGAGATTTTGTGGCATATCCCTCTGTGATGCCTTTGTATTGATTGCGAAATCAGTTCAAAGTGGAACAGAGCCAATTCTCTATCATATTTTTTTCCTACTTTGTCATACAGGTTACCTAGTGAGAAGAGGATATCAAAGTAACTGACTAAGACTGACTACAAATAGAAGACAGATGAGAGAGTCATACATGTAAGACACATTATAGTTGTATACATGAAAGTCATATATGAATAAGACTTAGAAGATTAGAAGGCTTAGAATCCCATGAATACTGAACAGAAGGGAGTCTCACACAAAAACTATTTCTTCCACTACAAGATCACACATTCACAGTCAGACATAAATTAAGTTTCTGGTTTGTTGTAGTGAAAAGTAATGCAATGAAACACAAGCGGCAGGGTGACACATGCATGCTGAGAGGGCTCCAAGGTCATGCAATTCAGTGGCTAATATCACAGGAAACCTGCGTGGGGCAACGCTCACTGTGGAATAATTGAGTGGGTACAGCAGTGAAGTGTTTGGAGATAACTACAGCCTCCATGCCATTCTGAGGGAAACATGCTGATGGTGATGCTTTTTGACAGGAGGAAAAGTAGCACGCTGGAAATTCAACAGAAAATAGGGGGAAGCAGGATAGGGAAGAGAAGATGATATGACAGGGTTTTTTTTCCTTTTCGTCGGGTGTGTAAGGTTGAGGCAGAATTTGTTACCATCTAGAGAAAAAGCTATTGACTTTCTGTCATACGACTAGTACAAGGATAATTGTTAAATGAAGAGTAAAATACGAGAGGTACATAAGAGCAGGGGCTGACACCTGACAAATTGGTGAGGAGAACTTAAGAAGATGGAAATCATGTCTCAATGAGTGTCAATGACCTTTTAAAGACACAAAGGGTCATACATTAAAGATTTACATTAAAGTCATTTACATGTATTGCTGTTACTTCTTGTGTTTTAACTCCACAAACACATTTGTTTGCAATATGTCACCTCTTACCCAGACAGATGTAAAATCAATACTGTAAAAGCACTGCTTTACTCTTTTTGAAAACATCCAACAAGAAACCTAATCTGTAGGCCACAAAACTCCTCCATGCTGATCAGCTTTCATGATAAGCCTTTTCTTTTATTCAGCATCCCCTACATTTTCTCACCACTATCTTCCTTCCCTCCACTTCAAAACCAACCCAGTCAACCACATCTACACCAATCTCAGCTGGAGAAACAGAAAATACAGGAAAATGCCAAGAGAGGATAACTGCAAGTTGACGAGAGAAACACAGTGCAATACCATGGAGCTGTACCCACTGCTATGTGGGAAGGCAATGTAACTGATCAAAATTTAAAACTGCCACTGCCTTGCTCGTTTTGAAATGTAAACATAAATAAATAAATAAGAGGTGACCATGTTCCAGATGTACCATTACATGAATTCAGTATGGAGACCATACTGTATTAATGGAGCCCAATTCATAATGATTGTTCAGAACGGTGGAGCTATTCTGAGCATTGCCGCCACTACTTAAGGGTAGCTTTTTGAGCCAAGAGAGGGGGGAGAGAGAGTGAGAGATGAATGTATTGATGAAGACTAAAAGCTAAATGTGTCAGTTGAAATGAAAGCTTCCAGTTAGCTTGGTCTGTATTGAATTGGAAGCAAGCAAGCAAGACAGAAAATGATAGAGGGGTAATGACAGGGTAAGATAGCAGAAAAGTCATGACAGAGTGACATGAGGGGAAATTGATGCTGAGAGTAGTCAGAGACTTTAAATGTTGAACAAAAGGTAAAGCCATCAAAAATAAACAACACATGAATAATGAAAAAAGCAAAAAAGTTGGTATGGAAATGTCAAGCTGTTCGATTTTAGTATACTGTTCTTTTGGTCTTTTCTGCATCATATCCAAAAACATGAAGATATGATGCTGCTGTGATGCTGCTATTCTCCATTTATATGCTACCACTAGGTGAAATCATCCGTAAGTTTTATCACTACGCCAACAATACTCAACTTGATGTACGTCAATGAATCACTCCAAAACGTAGAGGCATGCCTATGGGAAATCAAACACTGGATGTTGCTAAACTTACTGCTTCGCAATACTAAACAGAGATGTTGGTTATTGGACCAGCTAGACATACAGTACTGTGCAAAAGTCTTAGGCACCATAGATGTTTTTATATAAATTTGGTCTTAGATGTTATTTTTTTTGTTTTCTGCATTAGTGTTTTACATTATCGCTATTTAGAGTACATTTTTTGATATTTAGAAAAAAAAATCAGATGTTGTCAAACCATACGTACACTACCACACTGCCCTTGGATCACAGGATGCTGGCTACCTATCAAGGTTATATATTATTATTTGGAAAACCTCCTGCCGATGGTCTTCATGCTGGTCATATCTGTCTGTGTGAGAGAGAGTATGTGAATGAGTCTGTCTGCGGTGTGTATGGGTGTGTCCCCCATCTGTTTCCAGGCTGTGGCTGGGCAGTGTTGGTGTCCTTTTAGTCCCCCACTCTTATGATCAGGATGTTCCACCCAAGTGTTTATTCTGTATACTTTGCTTATGTTCCATTTTTCCTGCCCATCCTTGGCATCTATGACATGCCTGACCATCCTGGTTGGGGGATCCCTCTCTGAGTAGCCCCTCCCAAGGTTTCTTCCTAAAATGTTTCTTTCCTAAAAGTTTTTACTTTACAAGTTTGGGGGGTGCCATGTGCTGTCATTTGCTTCCATAATGAGGGCATTGTGAAGCCCTTTGAGACTGAAACCATAATTAAGGGCTGTACAAATAAATTTGACTTGACTTTTAAATTTCATTTTCTGTTTCTCTTTTTCCGTTGTTTCCTGAAAACATTGTATCACGGGTCTGGTTATGATGATTTTTAAAGAACTGTTTTTGGTCACCTGTTGATTTCATTGAATTGAACCTTTTCACATTGATATGTGTCAGTATTACAGGGGATGGACAAAATACCTGAAACACCTAGCAATATATGAATTTCAAGTCCTGATGAGGAATATGGCCACCCTTTCCCTTCCAAACAGCGACCTTCCTCCTTGGAATGCTGTCATACAAGTCCTGAATTGTGTGTAAAAGAAATATACTTTGGAATCTGTGTTCCTTCCCCAAAAGAACAATGTTGGACCACCACAAAGCCAAACACAGAGGGAGAAGACATCAGGGAGACAACAACCCACAGCTGGAGCCACAGGCATGTGGCTGCTTTCACTCTAAAACCCCTTGATGCCATCTAGCACTTGACATGCAGATTTATAACTGGTGACAATTATTATTACTCATCATTTTGTCTTGTATGTATTCAGGTACTGTGGCCGGAAAACCTGGAATGATCTCCAGTGCTTTTTGATTCATTAAATATCTTACCATGATCGAATGCAATTGTTTTTGATAAAGATTATGTATATTTCTTTATATTTATTTTATTGGTGTATTTTGGTATACTATTATTTATTTTTCTATTTTTCTCTTTTTGCTATGTAACTCGGCTCCACTGAAAATGAGGCTTGCCTCAATGTGACCTCAAGGTGAGGTAAAGGTTAAATAAAACAAACATGGTGATTCCGTTATTATTCAGGTATTGCCATTGTTAATTATTCTGTTCAATTAAATTATACAACACTAAAATTCACTGGACTGCAAGTAAAAATCCCACATGTCCTATGACTGAGAGGCCCATTTTTGAGACTCAAATGAAGGACGCTGCATTTGAATCTTTTTGTACTTCTGCCTCTAATGCTTTTTTCATTTGCGTATGATTCAATTATCAAAGCAATATCGGATTTAGTATCATATCACATTACAACTGAAATCTTGATTGGATTAGCAGAAGAGAGGCCTACAGTATGAGCTCAAGAAAAGTATTAGAAATATAATTTCTCAATTCAATGCACACACATTTCCTTTATGGCTCATCATGGTGTAGCATACAAAAGTAATCCCCCCTCTGTGCTCATTGTCCTCCGGAATCTGACAAATTAAATGACTCTTTCTTCCCAGCGTGCCTTTTGAACTTGTCATCCAAATGTCCAATTGTGATCAGAGAGAGGAAGCACACATTTCTCCCTGGCTAGCAGCAAGTGTTCTTCTCTTCATGCTTCCTGCACACTCATTAATGCATAAATCACAGTGGGGGGTACGGTTGGGGGATGGGCAGTAAAGGTAAGGCTGCTGGCTGGTGGGAGAAGGGCCCCCCACCCCTGCAATGTTCACGTCCTCTCCTCCTGAGAGCCTGGCAGATAACAGTATGGCAGGAAGCCCCCATACTAATCAGTGGCCGAGGGCAGCAGTTCCTGGGGGTGAGCGATAGGCATCGGCTTCCCGGGAGATCAAGGCATGACGGACATGAGTAAGTGCTGCTGGCCCCTGAAGCATGCTAGGTTAAACCTGTGATGGGTGGACTTGACTTGAGTGCTGCTGAAGAGTTACGATCATACAGAAGAGAGTCTAGGGGCATGGGAGAGATTGTGTGGCATAGTCCAGGGGCCAGCCGATTTTCAATCCTACATAAAGTCAGAACTTATTGCTAGGTCAGATTAAGTGTCTCAGCCCTTAAGGCTGTTGGGTCTCAATCCCGTACCTATCAATTATATCATGATCAGGGGCAAGAGAATATATGTGAATCCAAAGCTATAATATTTTATTGGATATAATATTTAACTTTTTAGGCAGTTTTGAATAACAATATATGAAGTATAAGAAGTCCAACCAAGATGATGTGACATTATGAATGATGTAAAAAGTTATTTGCTTTTTATTCTAGTTTGGATGCACTCTGGATAGATTTGTTGATAGATATTATCATTTTATTATTTGTTGATAGATAACACACAACAAATAAAAGTGTTTTATCTGTAATTATTTTGTAGCACTAGTGGTTGTGGGTCTTTTTTGGTTTTGTTTCCATGCTTGTCCATGCTTTGGTCCCAGTTTTTTGTTCATTTATGATGGTGTGTGTCGTTTTGTATGATCGGGAGTAAGAGAATGAGTTTATCTGCTGTGTGTATGGATTTGTCTCCTCTGTCTTTTTATTTCAGGTTGTGCCTGCAGCTGGGCAGTATCGGCATCCTGGGTAGTCCCTGACTCTTCCTCCCTCCTCGATTTTGTGGCACCTCAGAGGAAAAAACAGGAGTCACAAACCCAATCTAAGGGCAGATTCATGGCACATCACACCATAGACAGTTTGGAGGCTTGCATGTGGCTAAATTTTTTTAGGGCACTCCCCGGTAGAAAACCCAATGCCTATAATCAGAGGAATTATAACTGGCTTTTGATGGAAAGCAGTTTGACAGCTAAAAAAAGGTAAACAAGGTAAACAAGAGAAAAACCTGTTACCCCTTCACGTCTACAATACACACAAACCTTTTCTTTTGTGTTTGCTAGGTTCCTCCTGTCCAGTCTATGGCCAGCCCCCCAGTGGTTGAGTCAGCTAGCCGTGAACATCAGGACTGCTCTCTCCCTGACAACCTTCCGGTGCGCCCCACCAAATCCATCTGTTCAGACCACTGGTGCTGGGCATTCCCCACAATGGCTTCACCTTCACGCAGCCAGGGAACCGGTGGACCCACACACCTTCCCATTTGGCTGGCTAAGATATTACCTCCCACCTCTC
>CABFOQ010027279.1:0-10066 GCA_900660455.1 Gephyroberyx darwinii | reverse complement strand
TCTCTCTCTCTCTCTCTCTCTCTCTCTCTCTCTCTCTCTCTCAGAGAGTGAGCTTTGCACTCAACACCTGTTAGTGCACCTTACTATGACTACGGTTGATAGTGTAGTGTGCACATAAGACGGTTATGAAAACATATTTAAAGATAATGGTGCATATTCATAGTGTTTTTCCCATTTTTGAATTGGAAAGGTCTTAGACTGCCATGTGTGAATTATATATACATATATACATATTTGACACATATGTCATGTGATTCCATGCATTTGTGAAATAGCTTAGCATAAAGAAAGCCAAGACGTTCTAGACAAAAACAAGCATGGCTTTCATCACCACTGTTCCATGCTCCATCAACTGCAAACGAAAGCAAAACAGCTAATTCCCTGAGTAAATTCACAAATGCACGGTACAGAACATACCCATGCAGTGGCCTTTTCAAATTGAAAACACTGTACTATTCAGTGTCATTGTTAAACATGCATAGACAATACGGCCTAGGTTACAGTTTACACTTATATTAAGCAGAACCACACAAAAAAGAAATCTGAAAAATGTTCAGCTTAAAGGAAGCCAATCTTAAATGTAGAAATGCATGTGCATAGCGCTACTTAGGCCGAGTACATTTCTAGCTGTGGTGCCTGCAATTTTTCCTGCTACGTCGGCTTATGTGACCCCTGACAGTATATGAGATACTGTACCTATATCAAAGGTAGAGAAGTTAGAGGCTAGTTGTCTTAGCAATGTAGCTCTGTATGGGAAATGGATCTTAGAACTACCCATATCTAGCCTAACAGAGGAATTTAAAAGTGCAAAAGTAAGATTAGAGATGACACTGATGGAGTCAAAAGATCTAACAGTTAGGAGCGCAGGGCCTACGGTATCAGCAGGGCTAAAATGGAATCCAATAGAAGCAGGCACAGTGAGTGCTCAGACATAGGGATATCGTAGGTGCAGGTGCAACTAGGGTGAGGAAGATTAGGGCTAGGCTCCTTATGGAGTAAGGCAACCATCAGGGAAAAGAAAAATGGTTGTGGATCAAATTAAGCAGCAGGAAGCAAGGTGTGCTAGGGCTGTCTCTCAGGCGAAACAAGGTCGGTGGATGAATTGGTAAAGTGTAGAGAGGAAGAAACTTGGCTGAAGGGAGCTTTGTGGTATGGAGGAAAACTGACCTAGATTCATTACAGGTGCAACCTATGATGTACCAGAATCTCCCAAAAATCTCAGTCAATAGGTAGGGGAGGACCCTTCCTGTCTCTTATGTTCAGACATAGCTCTCATGGACATACTTTCTCAGGATAGAAAATCCCTCTGTCCCAGGGACGATATACCTGGCGACATAACCAAGTGCAGAGGTCTAGCAGCAGGTCTCAATAGCAGCAGTTATAGCTCAATAGCAGCAGCTCAATAGCAGCAGCTCAATAGCAGCAGCTATTGAGAGCAAGCGGGTAGAAATCAACTCATCAGCTGACAGGAAGGAAGATAGTACAATTGGTTTTGTCCATGAGGGAGAAAAGACTACCAGGAAACGCTAAGGCAGGCATGTTGAAGGCCATATGTTGGCTTGTTGTTAGCTTGAGTAACATACATACATTCATATGATAGTTTAGACATGGTAGCCAGACTGCGCTGTGATAGCTGTTCTCAGCTTGACTATTGAAGGAGTATTTTAGTGATTAAAAAACTCCAACAAAAACCTCCTGCAATTGGACATTTCAAGGTTTATTGACAATTTTTCATTATCATGTGAGATACGTTATTATATCCAAACTGGATTTCCGGATGCTGAGTCAAGAGCTCAATACAATACTGCATTATGGTGATCAACATTACATTTCATGTATAGATCTTCCCAAATAATGTAGTACACCTGTGGTGGAAAAAGTGATGATTTTTATGGTAAACTGGGAGACTCAAGGCAACCTAAGATTTACGTAGTACCCTGTAACAGCCCTGCGAATGTAAAGTCAAACAACGTTTCAGAGTTTAAAAGTTCAATCATTTTGTTAATTATTGATTTTCCCAACACCTGACCAAATCAAATGCTATACATGAGCTCACTTTATGCCACACCTGACTGAGAACCAGTAAGGTAGGTTACAGTACCTTTAGGACCTTGTTGCCATGCTTTTGAACTCCAAGTGATCCTTGGTTAGGGCAGACTCCTCAGCTGGACCACCTAGTCGGTCATAATCTTCAGCTTGCTCTTCATCTCCATGAGCGCATCTTGAAGCAGACAGACAGACAGTACAGGAAAGGTCAGTTGAAAGAAAAAAGATTGTTTGTTAGACAGACAGACAGATAGATAGATACACAGATAAGGTAAGTGGGCAAAATTAACAAGCACAGAGCCCAGCAGATACACATTACAATTACAATTACCAATACATATGTAGAAGGAGGAGAAAGTGGTGGGATGGGCTGTGCAGGGGTCAGGCCAGGGTACATGGGGACTCATTAAATAATTACAAGTCCTGGTCAAAAAGCTGTGAGGAAATGTGACAAGGTTAATTTGCCTGTCGGAGGAGGACACTGTCAGAGAAAAGTGGGAGATGAGCCTCAGCCTTCTTTTCAAACTATCAAAGACAGGATATAAAAAGATGATGAAACAAAGAAGGGAATTGAAAAAAATCAAAACCCTTCCTGTGATATGTCATTTTGTGACATGAAAGCCTCACAGTCATACTTTTCCCGTTTTCCAGTAACTGTTGGTGCGGCACATTGATATTGGCAGCCCACATCGGGTTTGGCAGGCAGAATTGGACTTGAACAGCATTTTAATGGGTATCAGATGGAACAAACTCAAACAAACATTAGGTTCTGAGTTAATGAGTTTGGTTGCACATTGCAAATGACCTGCACAAGGCTGTCCCACTCCTCTCTTTATAGCGTTTCTCTGGCGTATACCGGAAGTTCACCTTGTCAGTGAGTAAATGAGTGATTGCTTGACTAACTGAAGTGCTGACTGACCAACTGACTGCCTGACCAGCTCACCAACTCATTGACTTCCTAACTGACTGATCAACTGACAGACTGAACAATGAGAATGTGTGACTGACCGGCACACGGGCAGGCGTACAGTGACCAATAGAGTAACTGGTTGATTGACTAACAAGCCGAACATCAGTTGTGGACAGCAGCACACATGAGCCTCAATGATTTTTTTGCTGTAGAGGTACCTGTCGTACACGACAGATTCAAACATGTGATGTTGCTGCTTGAGCTTGTGCTCTGCCTCAGTGACCTCCTTCTTGCACTCGAAGATCTCTGTTCCTCATCCATGTGTTGCTGCACCTGTGGATGGGGGGGTGGGAGTTGGCGGGGAAGGGGGCGAGAGCAAGGGGATCTTAGTTTGGCGCCTCATTAGAGGCAGGGGAATGCTTACATAACCATGGGGATGATAGCTGTTTTAGACACTGCCTGTCTGACGCTAACAAGCATTTGAAATTCAGATTTCTCTGCTTCTCGTCTCTACTGAAAGCCTGGCATCTTGACAAAGCTGGAGGGGGAAATGCAGTGTACAATTGAACAGAGACGACAACTGTGTTACACAAATATAAACCTTTCAGCTCTCATTGCCGTTGGATGGCTAGAGATATGCGTTAAAGGCTCTGTTAACAGCATAGGCCAATTTCAATTTCTATGAGATCGATACAGCTTTCACATATCCTTCCTTTTTTTCCACCTCCTCTCTTTCTAAAGAAGCCACAAAAGCAAGATAAGAAACGTCAAATTACATCCCCAAATCCTTTCCAAATCAAATTAGATTTCTGGGTTGTATTATACTGTTCCCAGTGCATGGGTCTGCTAATCCAATCATGAAGTGCCAAGGCTCAGTTCACCCCAGTCCCTGGTAACATGCACAGAATGAAATAATTTTATTCACGAGGGATTTATGAATGAAGCAATCATAGTAAGTAAGATGCCTTATGCAACAATAGCCTGAGAAGGGACTGATTGATTGAGATCAAGCCTACAATGCGATTACTCGTGACTAAGCTGTGCATTTAACTTAAGGCCACTCTAAAAGTAACTACCACCGTGGATGCTAGGTGAGATTAAAAAAGTCAATGTCAAAGTCAATTTTCTAGGGCTCAGCTCAAGCACACACTATCTACTGCCAAATTGAATAATGGCATATCATTCTCAATCAAAGGAGATCGAACTTCTTTATTAAATAGTTGTTATTGTTTAGGTGTTTTGGCAGGAGAAAGGGGTTGATAGCCATCTGCTATCACTTCACAGGTGACTGCTTCAAGCTTTAAAGAAATAAGAATTAATACTGCTGGAATATGTCTGATTAGAACAGAAACACAGGATTAAAATTAATGACTGCACGGCAATGCTCAAGTAATATTTTATTGTTTTAACTATGTTGACTTCCACAGCTTCACATTGATTTATTGAGCCCTCTTTTGTGCACTGGCAGCAGATTTCTAAGCAAAAAGGAAATATTCATGAATGCTAAAGTGTTTCAGTGATTCAAGGCGCTCGTCAGAGATAAAGACACATTCGCTAAACCATTACTGGGAGGCTGGCTCCAAAATCTTGCGCGACACTTCATGACAGCATTCATTGTGGCAGCTTGTGGTTGTGGGAGATGTTATTCACCACGCTCAGTAAGCCATTGCTTTAATGGCCAACATGGGAATTTTGTCAGTCAGTTTAAAAGTTCATATTGAAATGTAGCATCGGAATTTTTACTTGAGACAAAAGTGACAGCTTAAAACCAACCACACGTTTGCACTGTAATGCATAATGACACAGGCAGAGACAGCTGAATATGGAGAAACAGCGACAGAGAGCGAGCAAAATCAAAGTTAAAGTTTGGCAGGAAGCTGAATAGAACATCAACATTTGATACCAATCCTGGTGAACTTGTGCAAAAACTACAGGACTGAAATGAATTTCTTTACAAAGGAGATGGAGAGGATGGGATATGTGCTGTATAAAGCCTGACTCTGAATTAAACTGGGTTAAAAATAGGCAAAGGCACACTTTGAGCTTCTTTTTTTTTTTACTTGAAAGGTATAAGGAATAGCACTAGCATAGCTTTTGAAACAGTAACTGGTGGCGTTTTCCTTACCTGTGGCTTTTGCTACAATAAAGTGTAGCACAATAGCACTGGAGAAAACTAGATAATAAGGTGCAGTATAACACTAGTCCTAATATAGTCATTAATCAGCGCGCTAGTTTACACAGCCAATTAGAGACTGCAGAACAGAGACCTGCGTCATGAGAGATTAATGTTCATGGCTTAAGGTAGTAATGCTGCCTGCTACTACAGTGCCCTGCTACGGCACAGTACAAAGTCTTTCTTCAGGCTATTGTTTTGATGAGAGCCTTTTAGAAAGTGCTTGCCAGTCTTTTGAGCAAGTGATTGCAGAACACCGAGACACACAATACACGATGGCTTCCAAGGGGTGGAAGGAAAATTACTTCACATGGATGAATATAGCTAGTGTACTCTGCAATCTTGCTCTGCCATTACCACCCCAGGTTGCTGGTACTCCTTACTCTCAATATAATCGTCGTCCATTTGGAGAGGCTATTCACAGTACCTATTTGATAGAAAGGGATGTTGAAATAGTGAGATGAATGTGGCAAGCTGAAGATAACCGTCTGTGTTGGAACTCATAATTTAGACAAAGTGGCAGTATATAGCTAGGTGTCATACATGATAAACTGCTATATTTAAACGGAGTTGCCTCCTCCTTCATTTTTTCTGCCTCATCAACAACACGTGAAAATGCTGTATGTTGAATGTTGTACATCTTACAATTTGTGGAGCATGTCATTAGACCATATGCCGTGGAACAGCTTGAATTCATCTCTGTTCACGGACAACCATTGTGTGTGTGTGTGTGTGTGTGTGTGTGTGTGTGTGGAAACAACGATGAACAGAAAATTAATAAAACTCATAAACCATTCCTAAGTCTCATTCCACACAGACATTGGTGTTCCATACAGGCCAAGGTTGATAAATAGGATTCCCACCCTGGGTATAATGTAAAAAATTTCATGATTTCCATAGATACATGAGTATAACTGCTAATATCATCTTATTAAATCAAAATTAATGTGAATAACAAGTAAATACACATTCTGAGAAACATTTAAATCTCCTGATATTCAGTTAAAAGTTCCTTTTAACCAAATCCCATGACTTTTTCTGTCTACAATACATCTCTTAAAATTCTACTCACACAACCCAATGAAACTCAGGCTTTTCCAACTCTAAACATGAAGTTTGTCCTATCCTTCTTTGGTGCCAGATGGGCGGGTTTGCGACACAGCACAACACATAGAGTGCCAGAAGGATTAGGTAATCACAGGGAAGTATTTGAAAGAGAATTCAACATACTCTTTTGTGATTGATAGCTTACATAAGGATACACAGGTACACACACATACAAACACAAACGAGCATACTGTATATGCAAAGTCGCACATCAACAAGCAGGGACACACGTGCGCACACACATATTTGAGAAGAAATCCCAAATGTCATACGATAGGACAAATTCTGATTCATCAACCGGTGAGTTTGTTTGGATTAATACAGAAATGGAGCTTAGTGTAAGTTCAATCAGGAAGGCTACCTCCTCCTTCTTTTATAATTCTGTCAGCTGCAGCCGAATACGCCAGCTCTGCATCGTCCAACCACCCTAGCCCACGCTCCTTTCTCCTCCCCTTTCATGCTCTCCAGAAACCAATCACTAAGCATTTCTCCTTCTATTTGTACCCCCTCAGCTGCTTCCTTGTTTCTGTCATTTCAGCTGCCTAAACCGCACCAGTCTGACGCACCACCTCCTCTCCCACCACCACCACCAGCATCACGACTCCATCAGATATCCAGAAGGGTTAGATCTTCAGCCCGGGGGGTTCTCCTGTTGCCTATCTGCCCCCAGGGAGCTTCACCCTAACACTGGATACCTCTTGGAGTCTATGCCAAACCTATGCACACGCACATTCTCTCATGTTGTTAAGAAATTCTTCTAATTGTAATCCTAGCCTCTCATGATTGAAATCAGGTTCATTGAATCTGCACTGCTCCTCAGTACAGCATTTCTTGCTCTCACTCTCACTTACATGTAGTAGCTCACACAAGCCTCTGTCTCTTAGCATGCCAGCGTGTAGCGCAGTCCTGCCTGAGCCAATTAAATATGAATGGGCACTCATCTCCTTATACACAACAACAATACAATATTTAGCACATCATCATCAGTGTCAGGAGTACTCTCCTTTTTCCTTCCATCTCACATTGAGAGCCTTGAAGAGCAATTAGGACCTTTTTTCAGGAAGAACAGAAGCGACTGGGACTTTAAAGAGCCATGTTTTAGAAGCAGTGATCCTCTAGATCAAAGAGTATGCCTGTCATAGCCTCTTATGAATCCTTTTTGGGCTTTGGCTTGTGTCTTGTCAATAAAAAAAGTAGGCGAAGTGTGGCAGCTGTAAGTGACTATGTTCAAGCATATGTGAAATCATAGTCCATAATAGTTGAATACAGTGTACAGTAGAAGCTTTTTACTGCATGCTTGCTGAAGTACTGCTGCACCTTTGCTCTGTCGAAATGACCTGTCGAAATGACCTGGGACGAAATGACCTGGGACCAAGTTGGTTAAGAGACACTGGAATTTTGTTTTACAATATACTATTTTGGTCTAAAATTTAAGAAAGAATTGTCTGCAGTACTAAATAAGGATAGATAAAACATAAATACACAATGGTCACTACAATGACTAACACTGTACAGTAGGTTCTCCATGTCACGCAGCTGGATGATATGAGATTTGACCCATGGTGTTGGTCACATAACAACATGACCGGTACGTCTTGTTGGAGTGTCGCAGTGGCACCATAGAACTGGAGGTTGGTGACCTTTAAACCAAAACGAGGAGGCATCTTCATAATGGCTCTGACAGGAATAGGTGAATGGAAGTGACGGGCTTATACACCTCACAAGGAGAAGAAAGTCAGGGGGAACATGTATTGTGGTCAAACCCAATTTGTGGATGCGGGGTATGGAGTCTGAAGGAAATATTACACCGGTGAGAAGAAGCCTATTATTTTCATGTCTAAAGCAAAAAGATAGGAGTATACATAACAGAAAGCAACACTCAGGGAGAGAGGGAGTAGAGGGGGGTGTGCATGAGTGGCACAAAAAAAACACAGGAGAGAAAGACAAACCTGGGTAAAAACAGAGCAACCTAAACAGAGACAGGCAGACAGATAAACATAGAGAGGAAGGTGAGACAGAGAGAAAGTGAGAAACATCAACACAGAGGGAGGTCAAGACTTTAGAGAGCAACAGTGAGACAGTGAACATTGCTAAGTGCATACGGTGTCAGAAAGCATGAGCATCTGGGTTGTCATAAGAAATGGGCATTTCGTGTACTCCCATTGGTTGCCAAGTGGAGATTGAGACTGTTGACCTCCCCGTCAGCTCCTGGGCTCCCATCCATCACCCCGGGGACACTCATCCATCACAACATCAGACGGCCCACCTACAGTACTCAGGTAAGGACAGACTCTAACCATTGAGACAATTGATTACTCAGACCTGCTCTCTCGTTAAAGGATGAGACCTGTTTTTTATTCATGTGAAACCTAGATGGTTCTCTGAACAGCCTAAGGACTAGGTGAAACTGAAACGTGTCTTTTGCTTCTCTATTAATAGCTGCACAACCGTGTCCTTGTTAAATTAAGGTAGATTAAGGTGATTTGAACAAGAATTAAGAAACAGCTCTTGCCTCTATGACGTCCATTCATTTACCAGTGAATTAATTTTTCCTGATGTCTATTTGGGGAACCAAAAAGTGCATTCCAGTTTCACTTTGTTCTTAAACTACTCCAGGGCTAAATAATCCTCAGGGTCAAGAACAAAAGCAGTTCACCATTTACGCTTCGTGTAAATTCAATGAGGAAGACTACCTGGCTCATATATACTTTATTGCTACTACAGGTATTCTCGCAGCAATCGGCCTCAACTGCTACATCCCTATATATACGGATACCTGCCCCATCTGTGTCTCTGTCATTTCAAGCTGCATCGCCCACCGCCTCCCCACCACCACCGGTGCCAGTAGGTCGTGGTTGGTCATCAGTGGATCCATTCTGCCCAATGGAAGAGCAGTCTACAGGGGGGAGTTTCCTGCTCATTGGAGATTGGTAAATGGATGGTAAATGGACTGCATTTATATAGCGCTTTTCTCCAAAGCGCTTTACAACATATGCCTCTCATTCACCCATTCACACACTGATGGCAGTGAGCTACCATGCAAGGTGCTCACCTGACCATCAGGAGCAATTCGGGGTTCAGTGTCTTGCCCAAGGACGCTTCGACATGCAGACAGGAGGAGCCGGGGATCGAACCGCCAACCTTGTGATCAGAAGACAACCCACTCTACCTCCTGAGCCACAGGAAAGGGTTCTCCTTTAACCCATGAACATTGATTTCAACTGGAGCCACCACCCATGCTCACCTGATTCATGATCCATTAAAGCTTGTATTCAAACTTACAAATCTAGTCTCTCCTGATTTGAACTATCATCATCTCATGCCAGACTGACTTTTTTGACAGAGTAGTCTTTTCAAAAGAAAATAGACTTTGGACAAATGGACAAACTCCACCCCCTCCAACCAGCTTGATTAATAGTGATGTCAGTGGAATTTTGTTTTTTCCTTTGCCCTAGAAGCGGCGGGTTCTTGTCGAGACAGAGCCAGATGTGACAGACTGGAGATACAGACAGTTCATGTCATGTATCAGTCAAGGTATGTGCGCATGTGTGTGTGTGTGTGTGTGTGTGTGTCTGACATGTGCCTCTCCCTTACCTTTCTCTGTACTTGTGATCTGGGTCTCAGCATCTCCTTCTCCACCTCCACATCTGATCCTCCATCTGGTGGAACGTCTTCCGGATGGCTTCTCTCATCTTCATTATCTCCTGGCACATCTGAGTCACCTCCTCTTCTTTAATCTGACAAAGGGGGGTCAAGGGAAGCATGAAAGAGGAGGAGAGCAAGGGGAGAGAACACCTCAACACACACCTTTCTCGATAGGATTTGCTGGA
>CABFOQ010027277.1:0-17036 GCA_900660455.1 Gephyroberyx darwinii | reverse complement strand
GACCTGGATGAATCAGTGCTCAGAGCTGTTAAGTGAACTGTTGTTTATTAAGGTGCTGTAAGCCTTGTTTATTAAGGTGGAGCTATTTATACTGTTACAGTAGCTGTTTATTAAGGTGGAACTATCTATGCTGTTACAGTAGCTGTTGTTTATTAAGATGGAGCTATCTATGCTGTTACAGTAACTGTTTATTAAGGTGGAACTATCTATGCTGTTACAGTAGCTGTTGATATTTAGGTGGAGCTATCTATGCTGTTACAGTAGCTGTTTATTAAGATGGAGCTATCTATGCTGTTACAGTAGCTGTTGTTTATTAAGGTGGAAGTGTCTATACCATTAACTATTTATTAAGGTAGAGCTATCTATACTGCTACTGTAGCTGCTGTTTTTTTAAGGTGGAGCTATCTGTACTGTTACTGCAGCTGCTGTTTATTAAGGTGGAAGTGTCTATACCGTTAACTATTTATGAAGGTGGAAGTATCTATGCTGTTACAGTAGCTATTTCTTAAGGTGGAAGTGTTTATGCTGTTACAGTAGCTGTTGGTGACATACTGTAAATCGTTCTGATACCTGCTAGTGGCTTGGATATAGAAATTCTTTGGTTGTAAAGTGTGAGGTCTGTCTGTGGAAATAAAAAAGAGGCTTTGGGCCCTGTGTCCTTACACACAGGGAGAGAGAGGTGTGTGATTTACATGTGAGTGAATTTGCGTAGGTATTTTGGAGTAATTTTACTTTTGAATGCTGCTGAAGCAAAATTGTTCACCATTCGCCCTTTCTCAAATGGCCACGGCAGCGCCTGTCTGGCACACACTGGCTGTGCTGTCAATAAACAGCTATTCACTTAAATCTATGTAATCAGGATCACTGGAGGGCATAACCACACTAAAGGGTTAACATAGGGTCTGTGTGATCTGTTGATGTAAGAGAGGTTGTTAACTGCTGACCTTTGCTTCACTCACAGCAAGTACTGGGCTTTATCGTGCCCTAGAGAGGCCAGAGAAAGTTCTCTCATCTCGCAAATCTCAATTGGGATTAGCCAGTAATCCAAGGACATTCCCATGCCTTTTGAAGATGGCTAGTGGCCACTAGTCATTAATCAAGGCTAGGCTAGTGTCACATTAGCCACATTAACAGTGTGATCAGTCTTTTCACTGTTTGCTCTCTTTTGCCTCTGAGGAAGCAATTGTTAGCATATCACATCAGTACCCTTGTTTGTGATTGATGCCTCCATAGTATTTCATGGTACAGATCAATGTAACACACTAGCACGTTTGATGTCTTTCAGCACATGATCATTGTCATTGCCTGTACTAGACTGTAAGGTCGCTAATAAACAGGGGTTCAGTGCTGTAGAAATTCAGATAATGGATTAATACTGAGTTTGTGATACAGCAGACCTGCTGAACTGACTAGCACCACTGCCAGTGGCTTTGTTATTCTGTTGAAGGAGCTGCATCAATACCAGGAATCAAAAATGGAGGATTTAGTTTGTTGTGTGGGTATGATAGTCAGTTAGGGGAATATATTTTACTGTGGGTGTCAAAGTCCACAATTCATTCAAATAGTCAAGATATACGATTTTGTGCATGCTGAAGGGCAAAGTAAGGCAGATTCCCTTCAAACAGAAAGTGAAGTGATTTTTTTTCTGGGTCCTACCACTGTCAAACACAGCCAGAGGGGGGAGGTGAGAAAATTAGATACACTACATGTCGGCCATGCATTCATAAATAGTAGGCAGTATTAGCTAATATGCTTAATTGATTTAACTGGACAAGTTGTGATGCTTTGCCCGGCAGGCTGCTGCTACGTTTTCCCATTAACGTGGACCGGTGAGCGCTCCTCCACCCCCCTCCTGTTTTCAAATGGTACAAGCTACCCGGAGCCTTTTTAAAAATAGATTCTAGAATCCCCTCAAAGAAAATGTCTCTTTCCAAAAATAACACACACGCACACTCACACACCCCACGGTCACTGCTTGCAAGGGGGGATTCCCTAAAGCTTGTTTTTTTTAACAGTTAGATCCATATTGAAAGATGAAGAAGATAAACGTTGGATTTAAGGAACAAAAACTCAATGGTAAAATAAAAAATGGGGTCATTAAATCTTATCATAACAATATTTTAGAAAAATCATATATTTATGCAAGGACAGGTTGAATTTGGTTGAGATTCAAAATGTTTGCATTTACAAATTTACATTACATTACATTCTCCATCTAGTAAAGGATTCAACAGCCTTTCTGTGTGATGAACTTAGCAAAATATGTTTCTTATAGTAAATTATCTTCTGTATAAAAACAGGAGATGTAATTATGAGTATCATACCGTAAAGTGCTAATGGTTTTTGTAAGAATGCCCTAAAGATTCTCCGGTATTTCAGAACAGTCCCTGCAGATGCACACGTTCTGTTTCATTACAAAGACTTGTCATGTTAGATGTATGCTGCAGCTCAGCAGCATATATGGAAGGATGGTTTCCCGAATTACACTGTAAGTACAGCAGACCGTCACGTGTACTCAAGTCTGCCTATAGGACTTATATAACAGCCCGCTTTATTCCTTCTCCAGTGACTTCCTTTCATAAAAAGAGGGTTTTTTCATTCACACACAGTGGAGAGAGGGGACAATTACTATATGTACAATATCCAAGGGTGAAAATAGAAGTAGAAATATACTTACTTTGCTGAAATTGCACTTAAGTAGAAGTTAAAGTATTTGTGTAAAAGTAAAATGTTGCAATTCAAAATTGACTGCAAAATGTTACTTTACAGACGTTGTTATATAGGATCTTACACCTGTAATGTGAAAGGATGAGAGGACAGAGTGATATTACAATACCAATATGTCAATATATATTGTCCTTGATGGTATTTTTTTTAATCTCCTATGGTATCACTATGATATTCCTCTCATCCTGTAGGGACTTCGTAGTAGTGTGTAGTAATATTGTGTCTGTGATATTCAATAGTAAGTAAGTCAGTAAATAAGGTAGTAATACCTGTGGTATTACTATTCCTATAGGCTATTCTATATAATTTAAAATGATTACTGTGTCAGTATTACTGTGATATTTACAGTACTGTGCAAAAGTCTTAGGCACCCGAGATTTTTTTATATAAATTTGATCTTAGATGTTTATTTTTTTTTGATTTTCTGCATTACTGTTTCACATTACTGCTCTTTATCGTAAATTGTTTGATATTTAGAAACTTTCATTATATTTTAAAGCATCTTCACTTATGGAATGTTTTTTTTACATGTGTCTAAGACTTTTGAACATTACTGTATATAGTATTTTTCTAAAAATTATTATAGGAGTACTATAGGTATTTTTCCTGAGGGTAATTATCATGGTATGATGTCATATAATAAGTAGCACACTAACTGGCACTAAGTGTCTCAGCTCCACCTACCTTGTGGTTTGTTCCTTTACAGTCCTCACTTACTTCCTTATACAAGGTTTCTCATGTAATTGACCTGTTTCCCTGCAACTTAGAGTCATTACTTTTGAATGAGGGCTGGGAAGGCTGATGGGCAGGTGGTGTAGGAAACAAGCTATCCGTTGCCTCTACATTACTTAGTCCTTTGACCTGCAAGGAAGAGTTGAGGATAGGGCCGTCCCATATAAACAAAGTCTAATAGTCATAGGTTTTTGTTAACTAATAAGTTGATTAATTAATTTCATGTATTAATGAATTAATGCAAATAAATGCAGTCATGCAAACAATTACCAGATTGGAATTTTGGATATATAAACATTTCATGGAGGCAGAACTGCACTGGAGGCAGAAATAATCTCATTGGTTGAGTTAAACTTCAAGGGGCGGAGCCAAAGAACCACAGTTTTTCTGGCTAAGTAATGTTAGACTGAAGCCCAGTCAAAAAGACAAGAGGCAAGAGAGGAAGAAGCTAATATTATGAAGCCTAGTACTCTGCTACTAACTGAAAAAAATAAATCTAGCTATACTAAGCTATCGAGGTTAGCTAGTTAGCCTAACTGACCTTCAGTTCAAACTAGCCATACTCACCCAAAAATATCTAGATAAGCTAGTTAGCTAGCCTGCTGACTTTCATATTCATATTCATCTTCATGAAGACCATGGTCATAAATGAAGGAAAACACAAGTTATTTCAATATATATTTTATATATTTATATATTTATGTATATTCTTATCAGAGTTCCTTCTTTGCCATTCAAGTTTGGCGGTTAGCTAGCGTACGTTCCATAAAACTGTTTTTTTGGCTCCACCCATTGAGTTTTAACTCAACCAATGAGATTTTTTTGCCTCCAGAAATGTTAGTAGAACTAAAACTACAATCTGAAAACAATTAGGCCTAATGCATATTTGTGAATATTATTGCGATGTAATAGTGAGAGATTCTCTCTCAGTCTTGTCACTATGTTTTGTTGTGGGTGCAACATACCATGTGGTCATTGCTGGAAGTAAGTCATACAACAAAAAATATTCACAAAATTATCAAAAACAAACTAAAAATGTTTATGTTTCCTAAGATCCTAGCTGTAAAATCTGTTCTAGGGCACCTCTAGTGTAAGTAAGCAATGTATTTTTGTCATCCACTCCGTACACACATTCATTTAGAGGGAGCAATACAGTTGAGCACAGTTCATTTATTTATTAAACATAAGTGGTAGAAACATAAAGCCTTGTTAACTTTAATATACATCATATCATATTATACAAATAATTTACAACATTGCAGTACATTAAAGAGAAAAAAAAGGCCACATTAAACTTAGTCACAACTAGTATTCAGGATGACTTTATTGTGCATATATGTACGATTCCAAGCCATACATATATACATTATTAAATAAGTGTTTATTCTTTATTATGAGAACTTTTTTTCTGTTATTTTACTTCATACCTGTCATACATTAGACCACACAGTTACTCCGTTTAACAAAAAAATAATATTAAGGTTCAGAACACAGGACACAGTTTGAGGTTTTGCAGACAGACACTCAGAAGAGTTAAGCTTTTTTGTAGCTGTTTTACAACAACAGTTAGCAATGTTTCATGACTCAATGCAGAAGCAAGGAACACCATGAGACAAATACAGGACTGATCTCAAATACATGGCGACAAATTGCAAAGTGTCATTTTCACACATGCCAGTGAGGCTTTTCGCTATTGAAGTTCTGTTAGCTTTCCAGAAATGTTACCTCACTAAGACACACTTAGTTGAGAGTGTTTGAATCTATTTATTTTTTTCGCGATCAAACGGCCTTGTTTGGCCTCGTTTCACTCATTTAATTCTATTAGCATAAAACATTGGATGTTTCAGTTTAGCATGGCATTCAAAAATTGGCTTATGACATAGATTTGAATGAATAATGATAGTAAGCAATGTATTTGGAATGTTCCAATTGATATTAAAGACAAAAACCTGCTGTAGCATCCATATCTATGATAATACCTTCTATTGTTATCATAAAATATTTTTTTTAATTTTGTTTGGACCTGAACTTGTCATCAATAATGTAAAAACAAAGCGGTGTACTGTATGGTCGTGTGCATTGGAGAAGGTCCTGAAGGTTAGGCTTGCATAATAATACGCAACTACTAAAAGTCATGGTTTAGCGCCAACTTTAAGATGAGGACGGTGACCTGCATACAGTGCGTATACCCTATAAACATTTCCAGAACCATATCCTAGGGGCGAAGATGTGAGCGTTAAGATTTTAAAAAATTAAAACAGTGGTGATGATGTAAACAATAGCAATATGACAATCCCAAAAATGACATTCAACAGCTTTAGCCTTATGATCCACCGATGGAAAAAGTAAAGTGGAAAGGGCGAGGAACATCTGCATTATGCGACGCAGAATTAGAGAATGTAAGACGCAGCTCTCTTTTTACTGTGTTTGTCATATTGTCTCTCAAGAGATCAACCAGGAAGACTACTTACTGTACATTCAATACATACATTTACAATACATTATTTCTATGTGCAACCGATTGATCGCATCTCTGCAGTAGCAATCTAAATATACACTTTCTTCATCTATGGTACTTCAGATGCATTTGACAGTGTTTGCTGAAAACGGATAAAGTAATGATTAAGGCACTATTAATTGTTGAACAAGCAGACAAATCAGTGTACATCATATCAGCCTTACTGACAGGATTATGATGCCATGCCTTATTGCTTATTGATGAATAGCTGTGGGTACTGCAGTGGTTTCTACAACTAATATGCAGCTATATGCTAACATTTCATAAGCTTCATACCATTCCAGCAATGCTCCTAAAATCTACACCCCTTCACTCCTGGATATTCTTCTAATTTGCGTCCAGCAAAGAAAGGGGAGCTTTCTGGATTCAAAAGCCCAGGAGCAGACGTTACTGTATCTGTTCATTCGCCTATGATCCAGATGACGTGCAGACATTCTACTGTAGAGCAACAGGTAGACATGAAAGCTATGAAATTTGTATGCTCCCGGGATTTGCCCCACTTGCATATTTTGCCACTCAGCACACCTCAGTTACGAATCTGTTAACCTGTTACAAAGAAAATATATTTTCCATGGCCCTTAGTGAATCTGTGGGAACATGTCCCTTCCAACAACACTGACATTACATTACGATGAGGAAAAGGATTTGATGTGCAACCAGCACACAATACATAACATGAAAGTATTCACTATTTAGTCTTTTCATTCATTTAGTTAGACTGAGTTTCACCCTTCCTTCTAAAGTGCAATTTGACTGTGCTCGGTACCCAGTGATCAAGTGGCATCTCTCAGTAGACTGATGGTGTTAATGTCATTGGCTATGTAGTAGCATATCATTATGAATATGAACGAGAATAGTCCAGTAAGGCAGCACTGACACCCCACCAACCCACTTGACCTAACTGGGTCAGGATGGTTTAATGCTTCACAATTATCTCTTTTTCTCTGTTGAATTCTAAATACAACCATTGCTTATGAAGGCGTATTTTAAAGGGGCAGTATGTATGATTTTTTCTGCAATATATCACAATATTACCATAATATATCTGTGGGGAATTGATAGGGTTGATTGATTAATACCAATGAGTCAACGATTACTTGGCCAGCTGCTGAGTTTTCTGACTTTTAAAACTCACCTATACTGTGTTTTGGAATAGAGTGCTAGCTTACTGCTCTCTTTTGTCAAAGTTTTACTTAATTGTTTATGTCTATTACAGACCACCATAAGAAGTCCATGATGTTGTAATTCGTAATGGTTGCCAGAGGTTGATAGAGCTCAGAATAGGGGGGCGGAGTCTGCTCTCATATGTGCCATACTGGTGAAAGTTCAGGCTTTCTTTCTACACTGGTTACCATAACTTGGCTTGACCCACTTTTTCTAAATATTGTAATGCTATTTCCTTAAATTTGAAGTTTAGGTTGACTTGAGTTCTGCAGTAGCAGAGAATATAATAACTGTGAGATAATGTATCAACTTGGCCAAATGTAATAAAATTTCTAACTGGGGTGAGAATGTACTAAAACATGTTAATATAATAGTTATAAATAGCTGGATAATGCAATAGCATCACATTTTACACCAATCGCCGTTTATTACTTCATAAGGGGTGTAACAAGTTTTTAACTGACTGATGATGTAATAATAACTAACAATATGCACTGTAATTACACCCCTTTTGAAGTAATGATCGCCTGTTAATGTAAGAATGTGATTTATTACATCACCAGGTTTTATTTCATTTTCAACCATTTAGAGAGACATTTTATTGCATTTTGACATGTTATTACACACTATCACTTACAACAGGATTTAACACATAGGTATGTATATTATAGCCTGTTGGTTACTTCCTCTAGTTTTTATTTTTGTTAAATGGGATCACTATCATAATTTCAAACTTCTGACCGCCACTGACAATACGTTGCTTTCTGTTTCTAGCCCAAATTTGAGCCAACAACGGTCCCTTCCTTTCCACTGATGACTTAACAGAGGCACCACAGGATGAAGGTAATATGGACAATGGATGGTGTCTTATCCTCAGTGATAACAACACACACCAATACACATACACACACACACACACACACACACACACACACCACAGCCATACAACTTAAATCCTGCCTTGAGTTTTTTGGAGATGTCATGGCACACAAACACACAAAAAAACAGACACATCTGCATGCTCAGTCCTCTGAAGCAGCCACATGAAGATTGAAACCAATAAGGATTAAAGATTTATTTTATCAAAAATAGATCACAATTGGATAGACGTCCAAAGAAAGATGACAACAATAACAGGGAAATTTTAAAAAAGAAAAAAAAAAGCATCTTGCTTCTACACTGACGTTTCCAGAGCACAATAATCACTTTCGCACTATTGCTTTCCTTAACTTATTCCCGCATGAAAATGGGACAGTTGTGACAGTTGTGCAAAGCCTGAACTCTGGGGTTTGATAATGCAGCATGCATGGAAATGTCCCCCAATGCCTGAACAATGGAAGTTACATGGTGTGACTATCAAGTGCAGGTTAAATATATGGATGTCAAAGAGTGGCCACCCAAATAGTCACTGCACTGCATAAGAAGCGCAGGCAGTGCAACAAGCTGACCAAGTTTACAGGATTACCAGGACATGGCTAATGAGTTGATGTTGGGTCATTGCTGTACTCAGAGCAAAAATATGTGTATTGCACATATGCGGAAAATATTGATCACCACAACCAATATCCAATCACGGCTCATCAGTGCCTTTGTTAAAAAATAAAAATAAATACAAAAAGAATCACCCTTGGCTATCTGTCTATGACATTTTTTATACAAAGCAGGATCCTGTGAAGCCTGTATTCTGATGTAACAATGAATGAAACAGCAGGGTTAATGCTAGGGTTCGACCGATATGGGCTTTTGAAGGTTTTCAAATACCAATATTTTGTGACGATATTCAATATTCAATATATTGCATTTGGACCATCATTTGAACCATCATGGGACACTACAACTCTCCATTGAAACCCAATTCAATTATTTTGGGATTAGCAGCTCTTTAAGGTAGGGTGACCCCCCCACCTATTTAATGGTTGAAACCCTGGGATACATTACTGCCTTTAAATGAAGAATTGATTTACAAAAAATATTATTATTATTGAACAAATAAATAAAAATGTGCAAATAAAATCACGTTTCATTGCAAGTTTTCCAGACTGTTTTTATGTAGCTGTGGTCAGGGAGGAACCTTCATCATATCAATGGGTGGACGACATGACGGGACCATATCTTATAGATATGGTATTTGAGGCCAATATCGACCCGATATACTGACAAACCTATATATCGGTCTAACCCTAGTTGATACAGTGGTGTATTAAAGTCGTGATACATTTGCTCCAGGGCAGCTCAGATGGCAGACCCCGAATCAGTAGCATCTGAGGCATTTTTGGGGGGCTTCTCTTGATTATTAGCTGACAGATTACGGAGCGATTCAATATATTCCATTGCACCAGAGAAGTACTGATAATCACAGAGAAGCATTTGAAAGGATTTCTACTAGCATTCAACCCAGGTCTGATGACAGAGCGAGACAACGTTCAGATAGCGGGAGGGAGCATCGTTTCCAGAATACCAATGCCATTCGGGTGTTAAAGCTTCTGTAGAAATGAGTGCACACTGAGGTAGATGTTATTGATAACAGATACAGCATTCTGATCAAACCAACACACAAAGAAATCAGAAACATTCAAATCATTAATAAAGTAAATCATATGTCGAATGCCTGTAATAAATGCATTTCAACTGTATTTTTCCCACACCAACATTCTTAGGACAAGATGGGGGTTTTAAGTTTTTCGGGCGGGCAGCCATTTTCGTTGGAGCCGTCCACTGCTGTTTTTTTTTTTGTCAAGGCAAAATTGAAAAAACAGAAATCGAAAAACACATTAGCAAAAATGTTAGAAATCTAAAAAATAATTCACCAGTTTAACCAATTCCCTCTCCATATAAAACATATATATGATACTTTAAAAAATAGAGATTTAACAACTTACTCCACCAGTCAAACAGAACAGATACATTTTAATTTCCATAAACTTTATATCGATGAGCCGTCGCCATTGTTCCCACATTTCAGACTAGTGGTGCTAGATCAGTTTTTGAGCCGCTGACACAAAAGTAAAATGTGTTTTCTTCTGTTTACATGCTCTACTTTTCAAGCATGCAATAATATGTTTTGGTATAGAACGTGATATGCGATGCACAGACAGAACATACTCTTATTGTGTGCCAATAGTACAAGTTCACACACGCCTGTTTCTCTACAGCAAGAGGTGCAAATTTCCCAAAGAACATCTAATCTCGAATACATTAAGGATTCCATAGCCGGCATATATACTGCAAATATACCAAGTAGATGATTCAAGTAACTTGTCTCGTACCCTCGGGTTCGCCCACCGTCCGTCCGAGTCCTAGCTTTGCTCCGTGCAAAGACAGCCGCGACGTCCTATTGTATGGTTTTGTGATGGAAAGGCATCTCATAATTCTGTCAGTGTTGTCATTCGTAGTTTATTTCACCCCCCCAAATAAGAAGGAAGAAGAGGAGGGATGGGGGAGCCGTTGCCTCCCAGTGGTAAGTGGAGGCTGACGCGAGCTGGGTTTGGACCTTGTATTGTTTTGCTTTGACATGGCACCATGGAGGGAAGGGGGATGGGAGAGGGGCTTCTCATCATTCTTCCCCTGAAAACCAAAAAAAAGCAAAAAACAATCTAGTTTGGTTACAGCATTAACAAAAATTAAACTAAATATAAGTTAAAATATATGTTGTGTGAGCTCGGTGGTTGTGGCATTCCCGAGGTTAAAGCTGCACTCTGCAACTTTGCCCCCAAGTGGCAGCGAGAGGTAGTGAAGTTTATTTATATAGCCCTTAATCACAAATCATGCCTCTAAGAACTTTACAGAGATGAGCCTACCTACATCTAGCTAGTCAAAACAAGGTGAACAAATTTAGCCAACTGTTTGAATTTTGAGCGTTTCCATATCCAGAAATCCTGTAAGGTAATGTCAGTGAACTAAACACACTGCTTTATATGCTTTATACCAAAGGATACCACAGGGACGAGAGAAGCAAAAGATCTAACATTGGTGAGTCCAGCTTTCTCTGGAGGGAGCACTCGCTCACTGCTATTTTGGATTTCACTCTTAAAGGAACCCCCCCTACGTGTCCTACGTTTCCCAGAATGCCTGTTAACAACCCCTAGAGAAGGGGCATGAACTTGTTGCTTCCAATCAAAGGTGTTTGTGTATGTTTGCCATATACATATAGCTAGCTAGCTAGCTAGTTTGTGAACATTGCGGAGTGTCTACAATCGAGGCCACACCCCTTACTCAAAAAGACAACATATCTTGTGGCTGCACTGCATTCTGGTCTATTGAGGCTACTCTCAGTCTTGAAAGAAGCCCTTGCTCTTTGATTCTGACGTTTACCGTTGATGTTTTAGATCAATGAAACATTTTCTGCTATCAAACTCCATTGCAGCTTCCCTGGAAATATCTCAACGTGATGTCACATGATCTACGTTTCGCCATACAACACCAAACAAGTGTTGTCCTGTTGGTGGAGAGGATTCCCCACCATACCCGACACCAGAATTTAATTTAGGCAAATTGGGGAAATCTAATCTTGCCTAATGCAGCTTTAACATGGCATTATTAAATAAAAAAGCGATTACTCTCCATCATTCTTATATACACTGGTACTCGCCAGGCTTTAGTGGATGTTACAGAGCAGAACCATGAGAGCACTGCAGGGCTATCAACAGCATACTGTGTTGTTGACAGAGGAGACCCTGAGCTCTCCTGGACCAGACGACTATCAGAACAAATAACTGACACGTGCTCACCTCAAAACGACACCCTGCAGAAACATAGCCAAAAAATGAATCCCCGGATGAAGCCACACTCACTATCGATCACTTTCTCTATCACATCTCTATGGAGCATTAGTCCCCTTGTTCATCTCTTCACTATTTCAACATAGCGTGGCTCTTGTACTTAAACACACACAAACGCAGTAAGATTCGACTGATATGGGTCTTGGAAGGTCAATACTGATAATGATATTTGGGGGATTTTAATAAATAAATTAGCCAATTGCATTTAATTTGTGACAATATTCAATGTCTTTAAATTTGGCCATTTTCAAGCCAAAAAAAAGTATTATTTTGGCATGGTGGAAAAGCCCCAATCAGCATTTAGACCATGACAGGACACTAAAACTCTCCACTGAAACCCAGGATCATATTAATAGCAACAACAATAATAACAATAAGAATACTTATTTGTGTATACTTGTGTGGAATCTGATCAAAATGTCACATTAGAATGAATTCAGGTAAAAGGGTTCCTGTAGACGATCATTGTAGTAATCGTAAATTCACCAATAAATATGTGATCAATCAAACTGAATCATATCCATCATATCAGAGGTGAATGACACTGACTGGCTGGTATCCCATTTTTAATAAAAGTGCAATATCAGACCACTGTATTGGTCTGAACCTAACACACACACCGTCACACATTACATGCACCACCCTTAATGTGCCCTCCATACTGCCACACTGTAGCCAGCCTCGTAAGCACCGCCTCTAACCCTTGTGAACACCAATGCAGCCCCTCCTTTCCTGATCTTCCTAACACACACACACACATGCATGCATCCACGCAGGCACACACCCACACACACACACACACACAGTCACACGGTCACAGGGCTGCCTAGCACTCCAGGCCATCTCCATCACCACAGTCACATATTGAGGCTGGGGAACAAGGACAGGACGGAGCAGCAGCCATCACTTCCTGTTTATTGCTTCCTGACTCCACACAGAGAGCATCCAAGCTGTTGCCATGCAGTAGAAGCAACCAGGCACAGCAACCAGCAAACATTAAATGTCCCATATTACAGGAATTCAATTGTATCATATCATAATGATTAAAGATGTTTAATGGAGACATTGTTAAAAATGTATTTTGTTTGAGTGATTAAATTTAAAGGTATTGCATTTTCAAAAATCTCCCTTTTTTCCAGTAAATGCATTACAACTGAACTTGGTCCTGATTGGCTCCCCCTCACTAAAGAACTCCTCAAATCCGTCCAATCAGGCCAGTTTGCAGCATTCGATCTAGAAAGCCTCCGCTCATCAGGTTTACCTCATTTGAATTAGAGGAGCTGGTGTGTCGGCCAATCAGGGTCCAGTATTGTGAGGACTTAGTCTCATTCAATTTCACTTATTCAATTAAACTTTTAACAAGTCTACATTTACTTGAGAAACATCATGAAAAACATTATTCTTATCCTGACCCATAGTGCATTTGAAAACAAAATCATGAAACTGAGTAATATGGGACCTTTAAGTGGTGGAAAATTTGGGAAAATTAATACATTTTTACAAGGCATGTATTGTTATATAGGTGTACATTATGATATGTGACTTTAAAGGTGTCTCCTGAACAACAACTCCGTCCAGAGAAAGCTGGACTCACCAACAATGGCTGAACCTCTTCACCACCTCCACCCCACCACACACTAAGAGGAAGATGATTAGTTTACTGATGTTACTTTACAGGATTTTCTAGGAAACGAACAGCTATCTCCCGCTGCTACTTGGGGCCAGCAAAGTGTGAAGTTGCCTAGTGCAGCTTTAAGATTAGGTTGCTAGGATACTGTTGTGTTTCCATTATGATTTGTTGTGTTCCTTTTTACACACAGGCTGCTAGCATATTCATTCTGTGTCTGACGTTGGCCCTCCGTGAGTATGATTTCTACCAGACTATGACAATACCATGTTGTTTGCTGTGGGCTATTTTTAGTCCCTCCAGGATTTTGTGGAGGTTTTTGGTGATTATTGCAACCTGACATATTTTCTCAAAAGTGACTATTTGCAGTTTTGCAGCATGTTTTTTTGCAGCAAAAATGCTAATGCTGAAAAAAACATGGGCTTAAAGGTGCACAAAGAAAAATACTGAAAATACTTCCACTTACAAGGGTAATGTAAGCACAATAAACTACTGTGGCATAATGTTATGTTACTGTGATCCGGTTACTATGGCAGCCACAACTCACAAATAGGCTACCAGGCATGAAAAGTATGCTGGGATGGAGGTCAGAGGGGAGAAAAAGAAGGTATGGGACAACGGAAGGGTTACGTGATGGTAATTCATCACATGTAAGTGACATAAGTCCCTGGATTAACTGGGAATCGATGCATCGCTCCTTTAAATAACTGTGACCTTTGGACCAAATGAACATGTCACATGTAGCGGATCGCTGGTGTATGATGGCTGGTGCATTGTACAGGACACAGCAATGGAGGATCTCCCTGTTCGTCCCTGTTTGTCTTTCATGAAGGGGAAAACGGACAGGGGTGGCACACTATTGGGCCACTTGAGGCTTCAGGACAGATTCCCTCAGCAGTGACAAAGACACTAACAATAGCTGTCAGAGTGTAACCCTGCTCTGTCAACAGCGGTGTCATCCAAGGGGAAACCTGTTTACCACTCCTTGCATCGATCGCATACACTAGGTCAGCGCAAGTAGGGCAAGAGGGGCGGCTACGGAGGAGATTTTCACCGTACCTTCCCCCGGGGGGGGAATCGGTGGGGTTAGCGGATGCACTTAGCGCACCGCTTGTTACTGACGCATCTTCTGCTTCAGATTTGAGATGATTTTACGGCGTGCAACTGCAGTCGTTGCAGATATGTGTATCAAGGGGGGGCTGTGTTACATGCAGGGTATTTTTAACATTATTTTCCTCCAATTCCCTTTTACACTCTTCTGACTGGAGAAAAAAAAACAAGCTGCTGATTGGCTGAATCCTGTACCGCCATTAAAAAAAAACCTGAGATACAAAGGGAGCAGTGGAACCGAGCAGTGGTCCAAGACAAATGTCCCTACAGGAACAATAAAGTTTATCTTATCTCATTTCTCTCATTGTTCTTTCTTCTTTGCTCTTCATCAGATGTGTTTCATGTGGTTGAATGTCTGTTTAATCAAATGTGCCAAATACTGGTGTTTTATAGCGATGAAGCCGGTCTGATAGCCAATACCAGGGCTTCAGCTCTGAAGTCACAGGGAGGATGAGAGAGAATATGGCTGAACAGAATGAATAGCATCCAGCTGCATCTTGCTCTATCAGAGACTCAAACAGCTGCAATCAACTATTGGCGCGCCATTCCTGCGGCAGACACTGCCACCTAGCAGCCCGAACGCGGTACTGCTCCTATGTGTGACTCATTGCACACAAAGGTTGGATTCAGACACTGACTACAAAACGTACCAGCTGACTTGTACTGCACAGCAACATCACAATGCATCCCTCTGTCTGTGCATTAAGACTAGATTGCCGTCCTCCTTTAGACGGAATAACTATAAATGTGAGTGGAATAAGCCGATGTGTTGGAATGAATAAGCTTCATATTAGTCACCTGGAGGTGCTTCGTGCAGCATTAACACCACTCACCTCAGTGTGAGAGCGCCTGCAAGGTGATCAGTCTCCGATAATATGATTCCAACGGTCATTTCAGTCCTAGAGCCGAAGGGTCGTCTGTCCGCCACGACGGCCAGGCCAGAGGTCTGAGCAGTTACTCCCATCCATCAGCTTCAGGTCTACTATCTATCAGCAAGGGGCCCTCTGCTATTAATCCAACCAGCAGGGATGGTGAATAGGTGATCTTCACCTCACAGTGAAACGTCTGTCGGGACTATTACTCCATCAATCGTGAAATTCCCCCTTTTTCGCCGGGTGATTGAGCGCGATGTCCTTGGAGTCCGTATGAGTAAGGTGCTATAACGGCAGGCTAATTATGGCTGCGTGACCTCAAATAGGTGACCTATTTTATTGTGCCATGAATTTCCATTTGACAGCTTTTAGCCAGTGGGTGCCTTAACATGGGGGAAATGGGGGAAAGCTCACCTAAGCTTACCAATTCGTTGGTTTGCTATGTTAGTTTTAATTTGGGTGAATTTCTTTTGCCAGGGCCATTTATATAAGTCATGTTCACTGTTTATAGCTAAGGTGCATGGATAATAGACCTAAGACATGAGTATATACATTGCTTTATCTCATCATTAACACTGTCTAATGTGTAAATGCTATATTAATTTAAGTTGGTGAAATAAAGCAACATGGAGGGCTTCTACAACATGGAGGATTATGGCTTCGCCGGAGCCTTTTCTTTACAATTAGGCCTGTGTCCTCTTATTCCAGTGGCAGACAATACAGAAAAGTCTGGAAGGTTGCTATAGAAACTGCATCCTTAGAAGTCTGCAGGACCCCTTTTTATCCACACAGTGGCGCTCTTGTTTTGGAATTGCTGAGTCTGCTTTCATAATGGCGTTTACATATAGGCTGCTAGAGAGAAGATCACCTTATGTTTTTTTATATATATATATATGTGTAAATGCAAAATTTGAAACTGCACGTTTCAATAAAAGGAGATTTTTTTTACCTTAATAGTAATGAGGTTGATTTTTGTTTAGTTGTACTTGTACAATGCCCATAAGGCTTTTTGCCAATAATAATAGAATTTATTTTGATAAAACTAAAATCTGCAATCAAAATTATGAGCGTTTTGCTTTAGGTTTGGTGCTCGTTGTGACTGATTCGCATGCTTAACTCAGATCTGGGAGCTGTGACAGATCAACACTGGGGTCCTTCCTCTAAACCACCACAGAGCTGACTGTGCCAGCCTGGATGGAAAATACAGGGGGGAGTGAAATAACAGGTGTGCGTCCAACCACTGAGGGGCCACAATAACACTGCCACCATGTGCCTTGTGCATCATTCTGTAAATTTAGATAAATTGGTCCTATGTGTGTTATCTCTACTTCAAACAGAGAGTAAAGCAAATGTAAACTTTGTAACCCTGATTAGGGCAATAAATTGCGCGTTACTAAGAGTACGTTAATAAAGTGCTACAACTGTCTAAGCTGATAATCATTTTAATCAGTTTTCATTTTTCAATCCCTCATCTCCAACAATGATGCGTGTAATGGAAGACTTTTCAG
>CABFOQ010027273.1:5457-15673 GCA_900660455.1 Gephyroberyx darwinii | reverse complement strand
TCAAGCATCACGCCTTTATCTAAATGTCTTGCCACAGACCTCCCTCTCCTTCAATTGAAACTCCCAAACAACTAATGTGACAAAACGATCTGGGTCGTCCGTTAGGTCATGGTGGGACAGCGGAAGCTTACACTGCAGCCACGCCCAGGCCTACCTGAAGTTTATTCAGGCAGCTCAAGTGAACATCATGTTCCAACCCTAATCGCTACAATCATGAAAAAGGTCGGGTGTGATAGAAAGATGGTCATAACTGTAAGTGGCATAAGATACTTTGGACCTTACCATGGCAAAAGGACAGTTCACCAGTCATTGCTCCCTAATCTCGCCTGTCAGCCTCTCCTCTGTTGACATTCCCCAGAGCAAACTGTTCATAAAAACCTTTGGAGACAAATATCATAATTGGAGAAAAGGTGTTTTCCATTTTAGGAATGGGCTATTTAGAAAATAACTGAATTTGTAACATAACCTAGAAATGGTGACAGCTCTAAATCAAAAATTAAGTTAATAATTAATAATTTGGTCGCTGAACTGTTGGGAAAACTTTAAACTGTGTTATTTTTATGTATATTTTATGTGTATGTGTGTTTGTTAATAATATTTCTGTTCTGATGGGCAGGCCATATCTATTCCCAATATTACACCTAATTGTTAATGTGTTGTTTTTTTGTATTTTATAGCACTTACTTGGAACTTTTTAAGAAAAGTGCAAATACATATATTATTGTTATTCAGAAAAGTGAGACAGTGACCTTCAGAATTAATGGAAACTTCTCAAAGGTCCACCATTTCCTGCCCTTCCTTTTCAATATACAATATTCAAAAATGTTGTACAAATTCACAAAATATTTCTCGCATGATTGACTGTTGATCCAGAATGTTTGGCTGACACATCACATCAACAGTCACACATTCATTTATTAACAGTCACTTTTGATATGCTTTGTCCTGAATTCTTATATCAACCTGGTAGTCTTGTAAAAGAATTAAAAAGAATTAAGGAAAGAATTAAGGAAAATTAGCTTTTGCCTTTTACTAGGAAATTAACACAGAATATAAAGTCACTGAATATAAAGGGGCTATGTGTATTATTTTAACATCAATACATCATTATCACATTCATTTTGAGACATAAGTGGAGTTGCCATAAACAAACGAGAACACCACTGAGAAGACTGGCAGCATCTACCGGCGTACCGGCTGCATTGTACATTGTGTGCCACGAGGTCAGATTGCTTTACAGCACAAAACAGGATTTGGGTCGCTGTTCTCCCAGTGCAAACAGAGCTCAAGCTTCCAGAGTTTCTCCAAATGGTAGATGGTGAAACGAACACACGCTGAGCGACGCCAGGGAGATTGGGGGGATTCATGAATGGTTCAAAAATGGTTCATGCAGCATGCTTCTTTTTCTCTTCGGGTCATTTAAATCTTTTTTTTCCACTGACGTCCATGATGACGCTGAGGTGGAGTTGCACTGTGCCTTAGTCCAGATATGCAATTGGGATCAAAGGTAACTTAGAGATAATGGATGGCAATTAGATGATAGCTCAATTCTCATAAAAATGAAAGCAATTTCAAAAGATTATTTCAGACTGGCATCTTAAAGACTATGGTCTGGACTACACTTTGATATTTCCAACCCAACATTTTAGTTTTCATGTTCAACTTTCAGCAACCTCCACTTTTTTAATATATATATCTGAGATCTGCTCATGATGTCTTTGAGCAAAAGGTCAGGTTACTAGAGGCCTCTCTCCCACCCCAATTTATTGGCAATCCAGTTTCCGATAACAATGTTGTCACTGTGTTGAATCACTTTCTGAAGCAACATTTCATGTGCCAACGCCTGAATCTCTGTTAAGCATTTAATCTTTTTCGGTACAGCTTTAACAAAACATGTTTGCAGAAGCTGTTAATGGGTTAAATGATGGCTGGTGAATTCATAAAATGAGTGACGAGGAATGTGATCACTGCTATTATTAGTAACTTATAAAGTGGAAGCCATCGTTTCATTTTGCACTCAGCTAAAGAATTGTACATGCCACCCTCAGTTAAGTTAGAAGCTTTAATTTTGTGCATCATGGACTTGAACATTCTCATTAACACCATTTGTTGCCATTATTATCCAGTAGTGATGGCATGTATGTGTGAAGCACAGTCTCAGATCTGCATATAAAGCTCTTTTGACTGTTCCCAAAGTCTGAATTAATGATAAAATGTGATCAAGCACTTGCAATCAGGGCCTCTAAACTTTAGATTAACCTACCTGAGTGAATATTATTATAATTAATTCTATATTATTAATATTAATTCTGTATCTGCTTTTAAGACACAACTGAAAACTCATTTTATATACTTTAATTTAACTTGTGCATTGCTTTTCACTATGTTGTATTCTGGTATGTATGTTGTATGCATGTTAGAAGTCTTATAAATGTATCTGTTGTTTTTTTCCTTGTTCATTAATTAGACCATGTAGGTACACATACGTAACCTCCCAAAATCCAGTCACACCACCTGGTGCCAGTGATAGATGCACGATGATATAATCCCTTACAGTAAACTAGCCCCCAAGTAGAAATGTTCCCTCTTGATGCACCAAAATGCTAACTTTTCATTGTTTGACTGGTATAGAATATGGGAGAGGTCATAGGGTGGCATAGTTAACCCTCTATGGCAAAGATCCTGGCTTCCTTCTTGCAGTTTTCTTGACACCGCCAACCAACTAACAAGATAGCTACTCAGTGGTGGAGTCTCAGTGTTGTCACTTGGCCCGAGCCAACATCCTTCATACATGGCTATATCCAGTTAATGAATAAATGAGTGAACATGTGAAAACGTAAATTAATAGCTGTGAACAGTCTTCAGGAATAAAGACAGCAGTGTCGGTTGGGGGAGGCTCTGACAGGTATATCCAACATGCCTCCCCACCCAGCCACCCACAATATGAGCACTGATCTGATGGCTACAGAAAAACACTTCTAGTAGACTTATTTAACCCTTGTTAGTCTAGAAAAGGGTGAGGGATCCCATGCAACACAAACAGACAGGGCCAACACTTTCATATAGCTGGGACATCATACATTTGTGTTACTTTTTTTGTGTTTCAACACCACATATGTCAACAACATAACAAACAAGACAAACAAATGTGATTAAAATGACACATCCTTTACAAAATAACCTAGAAGACTCCTAGAAGTAGTTTGGACTAGCCTAGTAGTTTATTCATTGGATAATGATACATAACAACAACAACTTCTTATCATTCGTTTAATATTAATTTTATCAAAATTCCATATTGGCATTTTTTTGTATTATTATGATGATTATGTTTTACTAAAAACAAGCGCACCTTTTACTAAAACGAGCGCACGATTTAGTAAAACGTAAAATCGTTTTAGTACGGAGCCCCTGAGTGGTCACGTCATTTTTTTTTTCTAGTTCGTGCGCTCGTTTTACTGAAACGAGCGAACAACAACAACAACAACAAAATATATAAGGAGGCTCCCCATTGACAACGACCGTGGTGAAACCCTTTCCCTTCCCCGAGCTTCCGGGTTGGTCGTCCGTTTCTATCGCTCGTGCCAGCAAAACCGCCCTCTTGAGGAGTGGCTAATGATTAAAAGTGCCAGTCGAGGACACCTGAGCCCTCATCGTTCACAACTTTAGGGCGCTAAAGCCTCGTCTTCTCACAACCCTTTCTCTACTTCTTTCTTGTGGAGAACTTTCGTCCCTAAATTCTCTGTAATGGCTAAGATTATGGTATACAGACTACTCATTTTCCTCTGGCTTGCTGTAGCGGTTATTGACGCAGGTAAGTAATTTTATTAGGTTATTAAGTAATGTGTTTAAAATCTGTTTCAATCTCTGAAAGATTGGGTTAAATTGCCAGGTACCAGGTAATGTTTATAATTGAGGGTCTTTTGTCTTTTGACACGTTTTCACTGGGTTGTAGGCTACAGAGAATATACCACAGACCAACAACAGATTTTCTAATTAGTAATTAGGACAGGCTCATAGTAAATGTAGGATATAACGTTAGAAACACTATAGTGCTGATTAAAACCAAGGAACCTAGAAAGACTTAATATCTTATATATAATAAGATATTAACTCTTTCTTGAAATGATAAGATATTAAGTCTATTATGAAATTATCTTATTGTACATATATCTGTATAGGTTTGTTAATTCAAACTGAACCAGATATTTTTGAATGTATTCAAAAACAACTGAACAATTAATTTGCACAGTAAACTACTGTTTAAGTGTTTAAGTTATTACTCCTTGCACTACTTTTTTTGTATATTTCTTTTTTTAAGTGTACTTCGCCAGACAGACCACTGGTTGAAAGTTTTTGTCTACTCTATCACCAGGCAGGTATTAGCTGAATCAAAGTTAGCTAATGTTTTATTATTCATATATGAAGAGTAAGGGCTTTGATGAAGCTCTGTGCTGTGAGTTACTGCTCCCTCATATTCCCTGTTTTAGCATGTTATTGCAGGCCTTGGTCTGTGCTATAGCAATTTTATTCTATAACACAATTATTACAAATTACAACCATTACAGCTAATATTTACATATTTAGGAGTAAAGTTATTAAGGTGTTTTCCTCTGCTTCTCTCTAAACACAGGGATAACTTGATTATGTTTTTTTCAGCAGCCACCTATTACATCATAAGAAATAGTGGCTGTATTGACTCTTAATTACATTAAAATGTCTTTATTTATGGCTATGCTAGCATTGCATATTAAAGCCAATCCGTACTGGTTGCTAACAGGCTATAATGCATCCAGTGATACCCACTTCAATGAGGAAAGCGAACAACAAAGTACAGTTACAATAATCGAAAGTGGTCCAAAGAATTGTTATATTTCTGTCGTTGTTCAAGAGAAGTTGTACAAAAGAACACCAGGACTATTTTTACTTTATTTTTCACATGTTCCAAGCAAAACTATTTTGTATGTACATTTGATGGAGTCAGGTAACTGGGAGTGGTGAGATTGTTCACACAGGCGAGTCCCATTCTTCTTTTAACCTCAGTTTTTTTCCCCAAAACACTGCAGAATCCAGATATCCAACCATCTGGGAATGAACAGTTACTCTAAAGTCATAATTTGCAAAATAGCTTCAAAGCTGGTCTCACATCCACTTTTTACCACATGTTTATTGCTGCACATACAAGCAACAGGCAAATATTTGAGTTGTTGCAAATAATTTGACCTCACCTTATGACCCTGTCCCTGCCCTTACCTGGCTATTGCAGTTGAAGAAGTCTTTTGGTTCCACTCAAATCCACAAGTCTGGTTAATGCTTTATACATTTGCAACCTAAATGAGTTGCAGAAAGAACTCTTTATCACTGATGCCTGTCACAAGTGTGAGCCTTATGGAGCAGATGAAGGATCTCGAGAAACAAAGTTATTGTTGTTTTTAGTGTTGTAGGCTTGTATAAATGACTGTAGTTTGCGTATATGCCTCATATGGAAAGGTCAGGTGGTCATGTCAGGTGTATCCAAAATGAGAGGACTTGTGGTGTTAGAGGATTTTCATTTAGTTTTGTGTAAGCATCCTCATCCAACTCTATGTGTCTTATTGGTCGAAAAATACAATCATCAATCCAAAAAGATCCAAAAAGACTTGGATCGGAGGCTTGTTTGACAGTCCAATGAGGCTCATAACAATCCTACTGTACAGTCAAGTCTTTTGGGAAAAATATAAAATATTCTTTCTAAATATGATCGATTCTGATCTGTTTCTTAACAGACTTTCCTATTCGAGATTCAAAAGCACTTTTTTACTAGGGTAGAAAACATACATGCATCTGGGACATTGTTTTCAGACCTAAGGTACACCAATAGGTGAAATCTACCAAGTCAATGTGTCAGTTTCAATGTATACATTGGGGGGTGTGTGAACAGTTCTGCTTGATAAGATAGCCACTATGTCAGGAATGTTCCTAAATCCCGGGAATCCCGGTGTAAGCAGGAGATGTTTCCACAGAAACGCAGGATGAGACTCCAGTGACTCAGCAGATTGAAAAGGCCTTGGCGTGTGTTTTACTCTCACCCAAAGGATTCGGCTCAGCATAAATTCAGATCGGTTTGACTCATGTTCCTAGGTTTGAAACAAATGGCATTGATTGGTTGGCTATTCATTGGTTTGAGGCTGCTACAAAATTAGACATGTCATAACCCCAATGCCCAGCCATTTACACAGTGAACAATCAGTCTTCTTCAGGTCATTAAATATGGCATGGCCACGCCTAGTTCACCATCCAGAGTTGATATTTGGAGTTGCTATGTTTGGGTCTTTTTCTCTTCCTGGGAATCGAAAAACTGTGTCCATAAACCCATAAATAATGCTGCTTTACTGGAAAGCTTGGGCTGTTATTACATTACAGCATATCATTTGCCTGACATTGACTTTTATGACTTGCTTTGTCTTTCACAAAGCATGTTAACAAGATTAAGATTCGTGTGAGAAGTTTTGACCAAGCCGTAAACTATGGTAGACCATATACTGCGTTGACAGTAAAATGATACTGGGGCAAGTATTTCAGAGTATAATGCGGGGAGAGTGCAGGCGAGAAGGGGGAGAGAGAATAGACGGAGGTGGGGGTGCTTGCACAGGTCAGATGTCAGCTTTCAATGGGAGTCTTTCAGAGAACTGTGAGATCCGGTTTTAAGGTTTACACATGCACACATACGTATACATACGTTCTCTCATAGCCAAGGGTCTGCTTATCTCTGTCAATGATTCCCGTGGAGCACTCTCAGTTGTTAGGCAAAACAACTGCTAAACAAGTGTCTCTGACAGGAACCAGTCTGATGATTAAAATTCTGTGAATGGCATTACCTTGTTCCCATTTTTTTGTGTTGTCATCTATTGTAAAACTAATTATAAAATGAAAGGTTAACAAAAGCGACTGCCATACAGATGAAAAAAATGTATTATTTCACACCATTGGATGAAACTATTCAAAATGTATTCTCGCACTATCACTCATAATTCTCTCTTACTTTGGCTTCCCAGTTATTTTATTATTTACCTTGAAAATTGGTTTCCTATCCTACCAGGTAGTTAGTTACATTCACCTGGCATCCCAGGTCTAAATCAGTCCCTGATTAGATGTCTTCAAAAAAACACAGCAGGTCTCTGGGCCCTGAGCACCGGGACTGACAACCACTGAGTGAGGTCAAACGGGTCATTGGAGAGGTTATGTGGAGTTTTATTCATGCCTATTGACCAGAATTGCATTGTGAACCCAGCTTTCCAGTGGGGACAGCAGTTAACAGCTCCTCCATACATGCTAAAATTGATTATGCTATACCAAAGCAAAACATGGCTTTAAGTCCTTCTATGTGATATTGCAAAGAATCAGTAAATTTATTGTATCATTGAAAAAGAAATCTAGTCTAGTCCTTTGTAATCAAGCAGTAAATCCATTTATTTCCTTCAGTGTAGTGAGTTTGTTGGTCTCACAAACGATGACATTGTTCTCACCACTTAGCCTCCTTCATTGTTAGTGACTGCAATTGGCACAGAAGCAGGTCTTACTACAGGCCCTCTTTTTCTCCTGAAACGATGCTTGTAAATGTGGGCAAAGTTTCCATTTAGAATGCATAGAATTGGACTGAAACTTAAGCCCGGTGCTCTAGTACCGGCAACCGTTGTTCAACCCACTGTGCCGTTCTCCTGGGGCTGAGCTTTGTGCGGTCAGTGGCTGAACCAAAAGACTCGTAATTCATGAGTTCACAACCCTCCTGTCTGCCAGCCAAGCTTTCGGTCTCGCACAACTTAATTTGGTTTGTGATTAGGAAGATGTGTTACACAGTGACGTATAGTGATTACATGGATGATTTTGACAATGAGTAATGATGCTGATGATATTTAATGATCATATACAATTCTAGGGACACAGAAATATGTGTTACATTTATTGTTAAAGCACTATGCTACTATTACACTCAATGTAAAACACCCTGGATAATGGTGTCAACTAAATACCTAAAATGGAAATGTATCTAATTTTGTTTTGGATAAGATGATTTTATTCAGATTTTTTAGCAAACAATTTGGGGGTTTTCCTGGCCTAAAATGGGTCCGTGGCAGTCCCCTGTGAGGGCCTGATGATGTCATATACTAATTTGCATATCGATTTCAAGTTCAAGTTTCATCAAGTTAAATCACAAAGACCTTTTAAGATTTTAATGATAGAATGATATATACAACCAATTTCACCACTGAAATGAATGCAAAAATGCAAAAGTCTACATGACTGGGTTGATCACTTAAATCACAAAAATAGCACACCAAGAAACATTTAGGACTTAAAGGTTATATTTAACAGTATTCAAGGTCTTTTAGGCCTTGAATTTAGGTCATTAAATTCAAGATATTTTAAGACTTTCAGGACCTGCAATTTGTTGCTAAATGCTAATATTTTAATATTTTTCAGAATTTCCCTATGCAGGAAAAACCCTTCAAATATGATTTATCTTTAGGACAACAATCAGTTCAAATTCTATAGCAGTTTTTTTTAACCATCCTCTGTTGTATGTGGAAATTGCACATTGCACATAAGATTTCAAGCAACTTTCCCAACCTGTCAAGATTTGTTAATATTTTACTAATAATTATGAACTTTAAAAGTACTTTTTAAGCAGTAAAAGTACTTTTTTTTTTTTTTACTCTTACAATAGAGTTAGAGTAATGGTTAGCTAACCATCGGTCCTCATAAAAAGGTTAGACTTCAGCCTTCAGTATCTTATCTATAGCCCAATAAATCAGTGTGTAAACAAAGCCAAGCAGCCACGCAAGGAAGTCACAGAAACAACAATAATTGCAGGAAGCACTGAGAAATGAAGAGAACAGCACCAGGCTGTTCTTATATTTATTTAATTTCTGTGTAATTCTGGGATGTAAACCATTCAGAAGAGGGACGAGCACTTTCGGCATCACCCAAATGGTTCAGAAAAGCATGTTCTGAAAGGCCAGAGAACTTTACCACCACATGTAGAGTTTTCTCACCTTTGTAATCTGTCATAAACCAAACAATTCCAATGCCATATATCTTCTATTTGGTCTCGGTTTACTGTAAATGACACTGAATTACAACTTGAAACTTAAACATTAAGCAACTTTTATGATCTTTAATGACCTTGTGACACTTATGATACAGTCTGCTCGTGGAAATCCTGCACTGAGCAAAGATGGCGCTGCATTAGTGGCGACACATCAACTGCTGCTCTATTCTATCTGTTGTTATTGTGAGAGCGTGAGGCTTAGAAGATGTAAACAGTCAAAATCTCTGAACTGTAACCCCTGGCTCTATCTGAATTGATACAGGTATATTCACTTGAGAATATGTAGTGGTGCTTGCTGAAAGGTGGGTGCCTTTTACCTACCAAGTGAAGAGCCTCATGTGTTTAGCCAGTTACAGCGCTAGTCATAATTAGAAAGAGGATGGGGCGGCTGTGGCTCAGGAGGTAGAGCGGGTTGTCCTCTGATCACAAGGTTGGCGGTTCGATCCCCGGCTCCTCCTGTCTGCATGTCGAAGTGTCCTTGGGCAAGACACTGAACCCCAAATTGCTCCCGATGGTCAGGCAGCGCCTTGCATGGTAGCTCGCTGCCATCGGTGTGTGAGTGTGTGTGTGTGAATGGGTGAATGAGAGGCATACATTGTAAAGCGCTTTGGGTAAAAGCGCTATATAAATGCAGTCCATTTACCATTTACCAAAGTTGCAAGAGTATCCCCGGCTGCATGGAAGATAAAGCACAGGGATGGTGGTGGCTACTGTAAGGCATAATGTGTTACAAGGAGCAGTACACAAACCTAATCCACAGATGGAGATCCATAACCATTGCTCCATACGTAGAAAAAAGACTCTCTTGCTTTGGTTTGAAATGCTAAGACAATTGTACAGTTCTAGAAAATACCACTTGCTTTCTCACAAGTACAAGTCTGTCATATAACAATACTGTATTGATAATGCATGGTCCACCTACAGCAGATCCCAGTGATCCAACCACAGCAGGTCCCAGTGATCCAACCACAGCAGATCCCAGTGGTCCAACTACAGCAGATCCCAGTGGTCCAACCACAGCAGATCCCAGTGGTCCAACCACAGCAGATCCCAGTGGTCCAACTACAGCAGATCCCAGTGGTCCAACTACAGAAGGTCCCAGTGGTAAAGAATAGTATTCATGCTATC
>CABFOQ010027264.1:8772-22567 GCA_900660455.1 Gephyroberyx darwinii | reverse complement strand
TTTGGGAAAGCGGCCTGAGAGACATCCATTTCTCGGTGGCCGTAGCCGCACCATAGGGTGCTGAGCTCCTAAAACAAAATCTAAACTTTAAAATTTTAAAAGGTAACTTATTGAAATCCTCATCCTGTCACATCTACGGGACTCACAGAGGAGAACAGAGTTGAATTCCCTGCGTAGCCCACGCTGAGGTCAAACCATGTCCAAAGTCCCGTGAGGGAGAGAGCGTCTACAACTTTGCATCCACGTCGCCACTCTGGTAGAGGGGTCTTTGTGGGTCAATAACTAATGTAGCTAGCAAAGTTGCTGGCTAATGTTAGCCAATACACTTGTTAGCTAATGCTTGCATTGCACTGACAGCTAATGATATACCACCGGAAAAATATTAAATCATAAATATTATCTCAGTTATGAGAAGTAACTAATTTCACACCATAGCCTGTTTCTGGATAATGCTATCGTTTCAAGCTAACGTTAGCTCCTGACTTAGCTCTCTACCAATGGAGCTACGAAGTTTCGCAGGTGCCGCAAGAGGTGCACCTGCATCGTCCATTCAGTCCAAAAAAATGAGTTTTCACCGGGTGATTCTCTCCTCAAAACTCACGAATAAATCTCACACGGTCACCGTTTCTCGAAAAGCACACTTTGACAGCTCGCTTGTATACTTTTTCCAAAATTTGAATCGCATTCCAGACTTTTAGCTAGCGAGTTAGCTTAGCATAGGTCAGTCCCTTTGACTAGTATGGCAGTTGGAAAAGTTGCTCCACAGTTTAAGCTTGTTTATTCCCAGGCGTATTTTTCCTCCGGGTGTGTGGACGACAGCCGACGGTCGAACAGTTGAAAGCGCATTAAACATATTGGATTTCAAAACTACAATACAGAAGTAAACCCCTGAAAAAATCCGTCAACTTTAATCAAAACAACCCCCATCGTCGTTGTTACCAGACTTGTCAGACCCAGCAGCGGAGACTTCTACTGACGTTCCTGGGGACGCTCCTGCTCTGGCTGTGGTGGCCGCGGATTGGTGGATCCTGCCCCACATGACAGAACCAGCAACGTGGGGAGGGAGGAGCCATCGTAGGAACGAGTGAGGAGAGCGCGCGCCTTCAGGGAAATTATTATGGGAATAGTAGACCTTATAATGACAGGTACCCCACACACACTCGCCCTCATTTTCATTTAACTCCCGACACACAAGCCGTGTGGATGATAAAAGTGATAAAATAACCCTATAACCTATAAGAGAACGTCTGCCACTGCCAGTATTAGGCTATTAACTACAGACTATAGATACATATATACATATACATATAGGCTACGTAACTACATTGATCACCACTGACTTATCTTGCCATCAAACCGCTTGAGACATGTTTGTGCGCACATTAAGCATTGGTGAATCGTGGGAAACGATAGGGAGGGATCGAGGGAAGGACGGGGGGAGGGAGGAACAGTGAAAAGGGAGGGGGGCGATCAGAGCTGCGCATCTGTACATCCAGCAAGAGAGGCAGAGAAGAATAGGACAAGATGAAGACAGCAATGGACGACTTGACATTGGGATGGGAGGCAGACGAGAGGACAACACTGAGAGCGGCTGAAGCATGAAAGAGACGGCGCAGCCCGTGCTATATCGCCTCAACATGGAGGCGTAGCGGCTGTAGATCGTTTCGTTGTAGCCTAGCAGCAGCATCCACCCATCCAACCTGAGCGGAGAGGGAAGGAGGAGAGATGGGCTCCCAGGTTGTGCAGACCCTGCGTCAGGGCGTCTGGGCATCACTGACCGGGGGTTGGTACCACGACCCGGACCAGAACAAATTCAACAACTCCTGCCATCTCTATCTGTGGATTTTTCTCCTGATGTTGCCTCTGTCCCTCCATCTGGTGAGTTTAATTTAGACTCAGAACATGACGTTCAAGGCCGCGAAGGGGGTGTGAGTAGCTCATAGTACTTAGGTAACGTTTTTCATGCGCCGTTGGTTTACACCACGAAGCGCGTCTTTTGCATCTCTTTCCCCGATAAACGTTCAATGGCCCGTCCTTTGCCCTTGAACAATCTAACATCATTCATTGTTTGTTTCATGAAAGAAATACTAGGCTAGGGAAATTCATTGTCGCAGTATTTTCCCGCATGCAGTGATGGAACGCATGGCTGCCCCTGGATGTATCAGTGAGAGAGCCAGAAGGCGTGATTTATAGCACTGGTTCCCAAACATTTTCATGTCAGGGCTCTTCAAATAGGGAAAAACCAGGCCATGTACCCCCCCCAATGATAGCACTTAAAGGGACCCCTGCCCAAAATTTTGGTTGTTTTGATTTGTTACAGAATTGGACAGCAGTTTATATTAGATAACAGTGTGGTGGGTGGGGATGAAGCCTATAATCCAAGTGGACAGTCTCACACCATTCCCTCACTGTTCTAAGTTCAGATGAATGAAATGATAGTAAAGTTCATCTATTCCTTTTGCTGGGGACCCTTGGAACCTCCTCAATGACCCCTGGATGTCCCTGGGACCCCACTTTGGGGATCACTGCTTTATAGGATGGTGGTGTGAACAAAGATAAGCACAGCACATGAAGGCCTATACCTAGATCAAACACATGAAGTCTGGATGATGAAATGAAGTCTCATCTGCATTGTAGAATGAGTGGAGGGTGTCCAGTACCGCGATGATGTCAACAACAGAGTGGTCACCTAGATTGGATAGGATGTGAATTGTTTTTTGTTTGGGTTTCACATGCTACTGGGGCACACATACACACACACTCAAACATTTACGCACCTATGATAGGCTTCTATTTCTCTGTTATTCACTGCACTCAATATCTTTATGCAATTGTGGTTTATTGGCACACTAACCCATTTCATCCAGATTATAGTCTTCTGTTGCAGATTATGACTGTCTGATGTGATTGCTCCCCATATCCCTGCTGGACACTTGCTTCAGCCACTGTATCGCTGTTTTTGATATAATACACGTAGGGTTTTGATCTGAAGGTGCTTGGACGGGCTGGACATCCCCTTTACTAGTGCAAATTTTTAAAAATGTGCCCCTCAGTGGAATGAGTGTTGTTGTTTGAGTTTAGCTTTAAGTGAGGAGGACACAATTGACCAGTCCACCACCCTCCCATGATAAAACTACAATCCTTCACCATGTAGAGGGACCAGAAATAAACCATGAAATGCCTCTGTTACTCATCTGTACCACTTAGATCTTTGGCAAACAAGATGCAGCACAGATAATCCCAAAATAGCCATCCATGGGTGAGAGAAGGAAACAGATTATGATGTGAGACTGACAGCTCAGAGGTTCAAGAGCATCTCCATTGAAGATTTCACTTTCAAATGTGTGTTGCTCACAATCTGTTTGAATAAGCCTCCTACTGCGCCTCATGCATTTAAACAAGCTTTCTGGGAGAGATACAGTCATGTTTCAAAGTTCAAGTTTATTAGCATTTTAACTGAAGGTCACAACACGCTATACAAGATGAATGATAGCAGAGGAACAAACAAACATGAGCACAAACCAAATTGGTACGTACATTTGGACAAATCTATAAACTACAAATATCTGTAAATCTGTCAGTATACAACATAGCAAGAATTCATTCTAGCCAATAGGATCAACATGATGAAGCTCTGTCTTTAATATTACTATTCTTATCCATTTTACCCCCAGGGATCAGTAAGCTTTCATCAATCAACCATTTGATGAAATTAGTGGCCCACTGAGCCTGTAATACACTGGAGGAAACCCTTTGGTTGTGTGGCTGAATATGATCTACCTTTTACAGATACATAGGTTGAGAACAGATAGCCGGCTTATGTCTTTCCATGGGAACAGGCTGCTACGGTTGGACTATCAAATGAAAAAACATGTCCTGTCCTGATGGCCCCAGACGTCCATTCAGATAGAATGAAGCTTGGTTTTTCAAAAGTATGGATGCTGTGTTGGAATCACCTTATTGATGACCCTAACCCTCCCCAACCATCCACAGGCCCTGCCCCCTACCACCATGGCTTTGAGCATCTACTGCACCTCCATCACTGTCGTCTTCATCCTCATCAAGCTGGCCAACTATCGGTTGCACCTGATGTTCGATCAGGGTGAGGCAGTGGTCCGCAGTAGCCTCTCAGACCTCAGCAAGGCTCCGGAGAAGAAGAGCAATGGCTCTGACTCCTGCCTGCCCGCCGGCATCAGGTGAGCCCATACACACAGACATACAATCCAACCCAACCGTAGCCAATCAGATGATGCTGAGAGATGTGTGAACTTTTCCAGAGTTACATATGACTCTACACACTGGTGGTTTTCTTCCCTGTGCCTAGAACTGCACCCTGGGCAGGCTTGTCATCAGTATATATACCCATGCAGCATGTAATGCATAGGGGTAATCCCTCATGGTTGGAATTTAATTATTAACATGAATTTATACACCTAAGGCTGAGACCTGCTCTTGGAGTAATGGCTCTAATAAAAGAAGTCTGATTGAGTGCAGCCTTGCTTGACTCTTCTTACACTTTTGAATCTTTCTCTTTCTCTCTCTGTCTCTTCTCTCTCTCTGTGTCTGTCTCCCCTCTCTCTCTTTCTCCCTCGCTCTCTCAGATCAGATTTGATTAGTGTCTCAGTTTAGGATATGCACTCTTTTCCCTTCATTTCAAAGGATCAGTATTTCCTCTGTGAATGAGTAAGTGAATGAGGAATGGCCAGTGATCTTCAGTCAGCCACTTTGCTCTGACACACATAATCAACACACTAAAAAATGAAAACTGCCCCTTCCCCCCATTATAATTTTCTTTAAAATGCCAGAGGCTAGCGATGAGATGCATTTGAGAGCCCAGACACGAGTCTCTCTACTCCCCCGATCTCTGTTGTCCAGGTATTTTAGTCATGTGAGGTTGGGGATGAATGCTGGATGGTCCCTCGTATGTATTGATATGGAATCCCATGGACTCCCCATCTGTCTCTTTCTTTCTCTCTCTTTCCCCCTCTCTCAGTCATTTAATTTTTTCTCTCTCTCTCTCATCTTTCTGTCTAACAGGAAGAGTAGCACAGTCCCAGACAGTGTTGCCATGACGACGCTGGCTCGGAACCGGCCCAGTCCAGTGATCCAGGTGACAGTGAAACAGACTGAAACCGACCCGGGACTGATTGGGGTGGTGAGTGAATCGCTAACATTACTGATTGTACAATACAAGATTAACAGTATATGAATATGAACATAGCTTGATTTTGTATTTTGACCTGTATTATCTCATGATTTTGATCATGATGTATGTGTTTCTGAATTCTCTTCTATTCAGGAGTGTCCAAAGTCAGACGAGGTGAAGATTACGGAAGGTGAAGCACTCCTCTCTCTAGGTTTGAAAAAAATAGGTGGTGTGATCACTTTTTTTGGAGGAGAGCAGAGATAACATTAGGCCATCATCACTGTCATAGTTTTCCCAAGAAGGTACTGAGCTTTGGATGTGAGCATTGCCCGTTACATTCAGTAGAAATCACGTATGCCCACTAGGTGAGCAGGACACAAGCAGTAGCACAGGCTGGTAATAAATCAGCTCAAGTACAATGGTAAAACCAAAGAACAACTGTTAGAAAAAGGTGCTAATTTGTCTAATCTAATTTGTCTCCCTGGGTTTGACCAAGGCTGATTATCTGTCCCTGGGAAATGGTGCTTAGTGGACTACAAATTATTGTCCACAACATACAGAACATTTTCCATGACCCTGGGGCCAAGTCAAACCATTGAAAATGTATTGTAAAGTGTCAATAATGTATGGGCACTAATGATAATGTGAGCTAGTTTTTTTAAAAGTTGTCATTTTAGAAATTCCACAGGATACTGACACAATATCAAATGACACTGACAATATGACTAAATGATAACAACACACTTAAACTGTATACTGTGCAACATTATTTCTCTCATCATTTCTCCATAAGCTCAGTCAAGCTCCCAGGTTGTCAACAGAATCATAATTCGTTTTTGTAGCCATGAAACCCACTATGGACTTATGATTTGGAGAAATGGGTGTCCTGTGTAGTGCATTGTCAGATACTAATATTGGTAGCCACCATTGTTCCTGTTCCTCTTCCCTAATGCACTGGCTGGGTCCTTAGACAATGTAGATTGATCACTTCCTATTCTGCTAACACATCATTGCTGTAAATATGCTCAGACAAGCACCCAGGTAGCAGCCAGCCAATTAGCCAGCCAACATGACCAATACACTGCTTCCAGTAAATTTATGTTCTCATGCGCTAGTGATTAGTCAGAGCATGGTCAGCTGATGGTAAAAGGAGATATCATAATCAATGTGGTGCAGTACGTCAGATAAATGCAGAGTGTATCAATACATTTGTGCCTGACTTTTGAGGAGTAGCAAATGGATTGGTCTGAATCTGTAGTTTGGCTAAGCAAACTGAAATAAGGTTTGGTTTTGGCAAGAGAGTTCAGGGCTATTGTAGCCATTAGTGTGAATTTGGTGTGACGGTTGGTTATGTTATTGCATCCAAATGTGGGACCAAGGGAGGAATGTGAACCTAGCTCATAGGGATAAAGCTAGGATTAGACTCAGTGTGTTATTATTACACTTTAAATCCACAATATGAATCCAATTCCATTCCAGGGCAGATTGAGAGTGCTGCAGAGGAGAGGGCTGCAGAGGGAGGTCCGCAGCCAAGCCAGGAGTTTTCTCCAGAGGACCTCTCCAGTCCCAACCCTGACCAGGCCGCCCCGCTGCTGCAGGCCCAGCAGAGGCCTCCATCTCGAGCTGGGAATGAAGATCCGAGACCTGGATCCGCAACTGGGATGGGGAAAAATGATGTGGAAACGATTGGGACTGGGGCTGTGAGAGAGGGAACGGACCTCCAGAGCTCTTTGATAGGGCCTGACAGAGAACAATCAGAACAAGACAGAACGGTGGAGAAAGACTGCGATGATAAAGAAACTGCAGACAGGGAAACAGTGGATGAGGGTCTGCCTTCCTCCAAGGGGAGCGAAGGGGAGAGTGGGGAGGAGAGCGAGGAGCAGAAAGAACCCTCAGATGCCAATAATAACTCACTGGAGACCCCACAGGACCACCAGGACCACCTTGTTGACATCCCCCAGACTCCTACCCAGGTAGACCAATCAGATGTAGAAGTACGGATAAGTAGTAGATTTCAAAAGTCACACTTTTTGCACTCTTGCAAAAAGTGTGTGCCACTAATGCTCCACCCCTATGAGGAGTTTTAAAGCACTAACAGAATAGGATAGGGGGGTTTCTAGATTGGGTACTAGTGTAGGTTGGTCTGTACTTTAGTTGATCTCTGTTGTAGGAATGGGCCTTGGGACATCTTTGCAGCTGAGTAGGCCAGGGTCAATACCATGTGTTTGCAATGTAATCAGTCTGAATGAGGTCATTTACTCCAACGTGTTACATGCTATCCACTGTTCCTCTCTCTCGTCTTTCCGATCACTCTCTACTGTGGGCTATCCAGTGGAGCTGAAATGCCTCAGAAGTTTCTCTTGATAAAAAGGAATACATTGTGGAAAGAACCCTCCTCTCTCCATCTGTCTCTCTCTTCCTTTCTCAGGCTGAGCCAGTGGAGGAGACGTATTGTTCCGATGAGATCGCAGTGGTTCTGGTGGACACTTCTGGCCCTGGACCAGTGTCTGCTCACCTGGACGACAGCGACAGGGTCAAGATCATCATCACGATGAGTTGTGACCCTCAGATGGCTGCTCAGCTGGAGGAGAGTGTCATGCAGAGCCTTCTGGAGAACGCACAGGTAGGACTATGATTTGTTTTCACATGCACCGTTTTGCGGTTTTGTTGTTTTACTGTTGTTTGTATTTAGCATGTTTTGTAGTAGCATATTTGCTAGTAGATTGGTTTGTGAGTATGTGGATATAATGCGTAGGTAGCATAATCTTACTAACCCTCCCCATATCCTAACTGGCGTCACACCATACCATGTATAATCTGAAAGTGTGTGTATCCCATCAGGCTCAGAAGGAGGCAGGAGAATGTCACATCAAGATCCCTGTCATCACGTTTGACTCCCCTGAAGAGGAGAGGGAGGAAGGGGAAGAGGGAGAAGAAGGAGCTGGGTCAGAGGGCGACGCCACCCCAAAACAGCTACAGACAAGGAGCCAGAGCGAAGAGTTTCACCTATGTAGGGAAACGACCAGCTCTGATTCAACCACACTGGAATGTCCAGATCCAGACCAGGAAAACCTCAGTCCACAGATAACCAATGACAACACACCTAGCCCACAACTGACCAATGACAACAGCTCATCGGGTATTGATGTCCACTTCCACCCTGACGACACAGACTCTCCGGAACTCAACGTGGATCCAGAGGGTTTCCTGCGTCTACCACCTGCATTGGGACGCTACGGGCCAGGGGGGCGGACTCACATCCGTGGGCTCAGCATGGACAGTGGGAAAGACGCCGTGCTACTGTCAGACCGTAACATAGTATGTTGTATCTATCTATCTATCTATCTATCTATCTATCTATCTATCTATCTATCTATCTATCTATCTGTCTGTCTGTCTGTCTGTCTGTCTGTCTGTCTGTCTGTCTGTCTGTCTGTCTGTCTATCTATCTATCTATCTATCTATCTATCTATCTATCTGTCTATCTCTCTGTCTGTCTGTCTGTCTGTCTGTCTGTCTGTCTGTCCGTCTATCCATACAAACATTTGTCTGCCTGTCTGTCCTCCCAACAGACCACCATGACCAGTTCCAAGTCAGACCTGGAAGCCAAGGAGGGGCAGATTCCTAACGAGTCCAATTTCTTGGAGTTTGTTTCTCTGTTGGGCTCACTCAGCACCAGAGGTGGAGGGGCCAACACACAGGAAGAGGAGGGGCTGGAACAGAAAGAGGAAGCAGGAGTTGGAGTGGAAGGTGAGTGTCAGCCGAGGGTTTGTTCATTTACTTCTAATCGCTCAAAACTCAGTTCACGTCCTTCTCTTTGGCTGGTTCCCTGTGCAAACACAGGTGCGTGCATGAGTGCAATGTCATCTCTGGTTCATGTGCTGCAACTTAAATTCATAATGCCATTGCCTATTTTTCATGGCCACATCAGCCAAATCTCCCTATTTATCTCTTCATCTCGATAGCATATTACAATATTCAATATATCAACTCCAGAATAATCTACTAACTCCAGATTATTCTAATGTTTATAACTTGGTAATCATCTGATAATATTGAATAACATGGAAATACTAGAGATTATCAAACAATAATCCAGACTTTGGATCTAATTTGATAAGAAACTGTTTCTACTTGGTCTGTTTCCAGAAGATCTGAGTGTGACTCCCAGACATGATGAGACAATCACCGAGGCAAACACAGACAGCTGGAGTGAGAGACCCAACCCACCCAACAGTCTGGCTACTGACACACTGCAGACCATAATGCCCACACGCATCCCGATAGTCTCCCCTGACAGGTACACACACCTAAAGACTCACGTATATGCACACGCCTGGATCCACACGGACACATAGACAAACAGACAGTCGCTCACATACACACATGTAGGCTCATGTTTCCAATGCGACCAAAATGATTCTTTGAGATGCTGCAGGATGCTTGAGATAACCCATACACAACACACGGTTGAGGCAGTTATTTGCGTGTCCTCTCCCCAGTCCTCAGACAGACAGAGAAAAGGACCCAGACTACGATTCCTTACCCTCGCAAACCTCTCAGTCAGAGAGCTCCATGCTGCAGGTCATCTGCAGGCCAGAGGCCACGAACAAAGAAGAGGCTTACACTTTCCACACTGTACACAGTGAGTAGCTACATTTGGACATTACTAGATGCGGGCAACATAACAGTTGAAAATATTTGCAGTATTTACCGTCTCTTACCATTATTTTCCATGGACTGCAATGTTATTTGCACAGACTATGAATATGAAGAACATGACTATGCAGGTGAATGCTGTGATTGATGTGCTGTTGATACATTGTCAGTTTGGGAAAGTTATTTGTGCTGGCGCAGTCTGATATTGTGGTCTGCCATACATATATTTGTGGGAAACACTGCCAACATCTGATAGTTTCACTTTTAAAACTGCTCAAAATACTGATAAAATAAACTATTAGGAATCTGAAATGGCTCAAATCTGTGAAGCCGCTGAGCCGTTCAGTTATATCGTTATCTAGGCTGCCCATCAGTAACGGTAAAATGCTTCCTCAAGAGTTTGTAAATGAACATAAATGCCACCAAATACATCTAAGTGCTTATCAGTTAATTGTGAGTTATGGGTTGTATGTGTCTGCTTGTCTCATCAGGAGACAGGCCTCGTAAGCTGTATGCAGAAAGAGCCCTCAACCTGCCGCTAGGAGCTGAGCTCATCACCGGCAACATGTGGTACTGCTTTCTATTTTCCTTTCCCTCGCTTCATTCACACAACCCCCGTCCTCCTTTTTCTCCAATTCCCCCTCCATTCCTCCTCTCCTTCCTCCTTCCCATTCTACCTGACTTTCTCTTCCACCACTTCCTTGTCCTTCCTCTCCTTCCTCTTCCTTCTTCCTCTTAGCTAGTTCTCTTACCTCCTTAACTTCTTCCATCTCCCCCTCCACCATCATGACTACCTATTCTTAATCATTGATATCAATCTGGCCTGTGTGTGTGTGTGTGTGTGTGTGTCTTCAGTGACCTGCTGTCAACATCTTCCAACTCAGAGTGTCAGGACGGCCTGGTGGGCGGTCACTCTGACTGCCCTTTCCAGCGACGTATCATCCCTGCACACAGACTCCGGCCACGAAGGACACACCCAGAGATCTTCCAGGTATCCATATACTTCTTTTGTCGTGTAGTATTACTATGTTCTGTCTCCTCTTCCTCTTCCTCTCCTCTCCTATTCCATTTTCTCTGCAACTCCAGATGATAAACCATTAGTTTCTTGTGACAGCAGTGCAGAGCAGTCAAGGCCAAACACACAGATTTTCCTTTGCTCTCTCTGCCTAACTGTGATTAACTGTCTCTGCCTAACTGTGAGTCAGTGCTGCAGTCTATAGCAGAAGCCAAACATCAGTGCTGAAGCAGTCTAGTCAGTACTGCTCTGTGTATGCTAGCAGGGATGACAGCAACTGCTTGGATCAGTTGTCGAAGTTCAAACCCTACATCGGATCTAAACATGGTTTTTACTCCCGGATTTTGCCGATTGCATTTGTGTGGATCTAAATTATTTGTGTGTATGTGTGTGTGTGTGTGTATGTGTGTCAGGAGGAGGACTCTTTGGACGAGTCATCGGAGACGTCCACTCAGGAGAAGCCAACCAGAAAGCTTTATTACAAACTGAAACTATTTCCTGGGAAATGGATCAACATCCTGTATGACCGGCTCACCCTGCTTGCCCTATTGGACAGGTAATACACTGGTTCCACTGATTTCATTCACATGACTTTGCAGGCAAAATAATTCATAAGCATTTCAATTTTGTATCCCAAATGAACCCACTAAAGTCTCTTGGATTTGATAAATGTGAGCGTTTTGAGAGTTTGGTGTAGATGTTTTGTTGCAATGTTAGATGTTTTAACTTTGATTTCCCCAAAGTCAAGACCGGAGGAAAATGGGTTGATTTGACACCAATGTATTTTTGACCTTTTACATGTCTCTAGTTGTTTCTTTGGTTTGCATGATCCTTGTATTTCTCCTTTGACCTCTTATCAACACCCACAGGGCTGCCAGTGACATTTCTGTCTATTCACAGTGAACCCCAAACACTCTTGTGCATGCAAGGCCTGCAGGAGCATGGGTGTTTCTGAGAGAGTGGAACCAATACATCTGACACTGACAACCTTACCACACTCAAAGTCATTAGCTCACTTGTTTTGCCCATTCTGTCATTCAGATGAAGAGTAATTGAACTACTCTCTTTATTCCTGCCTCAGCCAAAAGTCCCTCTCTCCTCTCCAACTAAACACACAGCTACAAGGAGTCTTGGTCAAGTTCCTTTTGGCTCTTCCAACATGTAGAGTAAAATCAAGAGGCGATCATTCTTTTGCCATCAGGGCTCCCAGACCTTTGAATGACCTGTCTGAGGGGCTCAGGCTGGCTAAATCATTGTTTAAATCACTTCTTAAAAACTAATTTTTGCTTTAATTGAATGACCTTTTATTTGTTTTTTCCTTTTAATGCCTTGTTGCTATATTTCTTGTTTTATTGATTCTGCTTTTGGTTTATATGTTTTTTATCCTTTGTAAAGTGCTTTGTAACTGATTATGGTTATGATTATTGTTATTATGATGATGATTGTGTTTGTGATTATTATTGTTTTTATTATTATCTGCTGTATTGTGTAGGAACCAGGATGTTCTAGAGAACCTGATGGCGGTCTTCATGGCCTTCTTGGTTTCCTTCCTGGGCTTCTTACTTCTCAACCACGGCTGCTTCAAAGACTTCTGGGTCTTCCAGTTCTGCCTGGTCATCGCCAGCTGCCAGTACTCCTTATTGAAGGTAAGAAGACACCAGATCTCTGTTGAAGGTCCTCACATGGTGCCAGCACCCTGAATCACTAACCATGCCTGCCAGCCATCCGTCTACACAATATGAGAGGCTGAGTGAACATCTACTCTATGCTATTGAAATCAACTTGCATTGCCCTCTATTGAAAAGACAGATATGTGAATCCAGGGTATGGATCAAGTTGACCTATACTGCAGGTTGAAAGTAGAATTCTCCACAGCTTTGCTGCTTCTTAAATATCTCACACCCTTCCACTCTGTTAAACTGTGTGGTAGCAACACTGTATTAGTTGTTGTCAAGTGTGTTTACCCACAAGTGGACATGAAATATTAGTTTCCATGTTTTGTTTTCCAGAGTGTTCAGCCAGACGCCGCCTCACCAACACATGTGAGTTTAACTTTGTTGTTGAACCTCTGAAGAGACATTGTGTGATCAAATTTCCTAAGTAACACACATATTGTTGCATTAAAAAACATACTGTTAATGTGTGTGTCTCTCCAGGGCCATAACCAGCTGGTGGCCTACAGCCGTGCGGCCTACTTCTGTATCTTCTGTGCTCTGATCTGGCTGCTGGAGCAGCTGCTGAGGAGGAAGGACCTGCCCGTCTCCACCCTGTACGGAGTCACCATCATCTGCCACGACGTGCTGCACTTCCTACGAGACCTGCTAATGGGTAGGGAAAAACACACCCCGACACACACACACACACACATGGAGAGACACATGTACATAGACACACAGGCTTATGTGTATTAATGTTAGCCAAAGTTTGACCTTTTCTTTGTGTCGTGCGTGTTACAGGTTTTACCTACTGCTTCCCGATCACCTTCCTGGTGGGCCTTTTCCCTCAGATCAACACCTTCACCATCTACCTGCTGGAACAGATCGACATGCACTTCTTTGGTGGGACAGGTTAGTAGAGCGGCCCACTAATACTACTACCACTACAACTACTACTACTCACTACTACCACAACAACTACTACTACTACTACTATCACTACTACCACTACTACTACTACTACTACTACTACTACTACTACTACTACTACTACTACTACTACTACCACCACAACAACAACTACTACTACTACTACTATCACTACTACCACAACAACTACTACTACTACTACTATCACTACTACCACTACTACTACTACTACTACTACTACTACTACTACTACTACTACTACTACCACCACAACAACTACTACTATCACTCCACTAGTACTACTACTACCACTACTACTACTACCACTACTGTTGCCCAACTGTTACATAAGGGGGTTTACAGGCATCAAGGGGCAGCATGGAGACACAT